>OX421493.1:25631953-25926953 GCA_949126835.1 Anisus vortex
GATGGTGATCTTGAATCATATTATTTAATGTGTTTTTAAAGAATTTGTTTTTCTTTCATCACAATTATTCTTAATAATTATAATTGTCTTTTTTATCTTTGTCATCTATCCCACCTTCTCGATTTCAGTTGCCTTTTTTTTCTGCTGCCAAATTTGCATAGCCATTGCATTTTTAGCTTCAGTTTAGTTTCCCGTTGCCATTTTGTTTTACTTCCAACCAATTCACACCAATCCAACACCAGCACAGTGCAACTTACATATATCAGTTTGAACTGTTTTGTCTGGTACTTTTGCATTTAAAAGACACACTGTGACCAGGTTTAGAACAAAGGCTAGCATTCTAGCTTCAGAGATCTTGATTGAACCTGACAATCTCCAGCTGACAATGCCTTCATTCAAACTAAAGTCTTCTTTTGACACCAAGCTTGACAAGTGCACAATTTTTATATTTGGAACAAGTTCATCCTGTAATGTAAAGTATAGTAGTATAGCCTTACTAAAAGCCCATTGCTGATCACAAAAGATCACAATGCCATTGGCCATGGACACATTATCAGCCATGTAGCCCATGTAGTTTCAAGTGGGCTCATATTATCATATGTTCAAATACAACTTTAAAATAAAACTATTTTAAGTATATTCGCCTTTTGTTAACAGCTTCTTTCCCAAAACTTTTAATAAGCATTTCCTTGATTGAGTCTAATTACAACCGCCCCTCTCCCCTTCTCTCTCTTTCTCTCCCTCTCTATTTTGCCCTCTCTTAATATCTCACTTTATTTCTCTTCTATATTTCTCTCTTCTTTCTCTCACACTTTTCTGTGTGTCTCTCTCTATCCTTGACTATTTTTCTCTTTTTCTTCTGTCTCTCACTTCTCTTATCCATTTCCCCCCCCCCCAAAAAAAAAATAATTAATCTCTCATTATTGTTATAAATATATTAAATATGTTTGTGTGTGTATGTATGTGTGTATGTATGTGTGTGTGTGTGTGTGTGTGTGTCAATTTCATTCAGTGGGCACAATTTGGGACCAAAAGGGAGATAACTGATATTATATTTACGAAGGTGCCAGTAAACAATAGTCACAGAAAGGCTACATCCCTTTTATCCATAAATAATTGATTTCGGTCCATTTCTTTACTTTGTGCTGTCCCTTGACTTCAAAGTTAAGCATAACTATAATTTATACTAGCATTGCATTATGTAATTGTTGTAATTGTTAATGTTTAAAAAATACTCATTAATTGGACAAACAACGAATGCAAGAAATGTTCATACTGTTTAAAGTAAACTAATTTTATACATCAAATTACATCGTGAAATAAAATCATAATGCTTGATTTGTTTAAAGAAATAATAGTTAATAAGTACCATTCGTTATTATAAAACATTACTTGAGCGGCATCACTATAGAATTAAACTCGAAAACGTTAGTTTAATTAAAGGGAGGTGATTGACCCGTTTTCTTTGCGTTAATATTTCTAATATGTTTCTTATTTTTCCGTTTAAAAGAATAAAAAGCTTAATATTTATAAATTTATAATGTCCCAACTATCAAAAATAGTTAAATATTATATCAACATTATATGACTAAACCATTTATATGTACATTTTGAAACATTACATTCACTACTCAGTTTGTATGATCACTACGAATCTATTTAATTAGCTATTAGTTACAAGCAGGGCGTCTGTACTGTAGCATATAGGAAAAACTCATGCTGTGATAAAAATATAATGGTTATTAGCAGGTGTTTAATTTAGGGATGTTAATACCGTTTTTTTTAAAGCCGGTCTTCCCTACCGTGAACTAATTATTGATTACATTGTAACAAAGCCGATAATAGGTTTAATAGTGATAATAAAATTTCCGATTATCGTTGACCATAATAATATTAAGAAGCACAAGCGTGTCAACTAAAAATTTATCGCATATTCTACTAAACTATTTAACTATTTGAATAAACTTCAGTCTAATATTAATGGCATATTGTATTAACAACACACCGCTGACCTAGACTTGTATTATAATGTATTGATCTATCAGAAAATGTTTCGCGTTGCACAAATCAAAAGAATATGTAGGCCTATTTAAATAGTTCCCTAAATAATAACGGTGTCTCAGTGTCTCAGTGTCTAGCCGAATAGTTCACGGTCACAGGGAAAACCTTGTTTTGCGTCTTCATTACGTACATAAAAGGGCAGCGCGCATCATAAGAATGAGCCGAAGATTCATGTTAATTGTAACTTTACATTTGGCTTGATGTTGTTTTTACCATTACGCAAGCCATAGTTGTGATTTGGAAAAAAAGAAACACAATATCTAAGACTAATAAGTGTTAGCAAGGCATTTCAAAAATTGTTTTGTGCGCATCCAGCACTATTTTTTTTTTAGGAAAATATTTCCATCAGAAACAAAATTATTGTGTACTACTTGAAGTTAATGAACTTCCAAACAACAAACCGAAAATCGGTTTTGAATAATTGGAATTTCGGTTATCGTTTAACATCCCTAGTTTGAATAATAAACGTTAATGTGAAAGTTGAGTAATAATGATTTTCTCTATAAAGTTCCTTTACTTTTGGTCTTGGTCTTGCTACGGCGCTAAATAAATTGATTTTAAAAATAAACAAAAGACACAGTGGAGCAGTTTGACGTTCAGCCTGTTTGCACGCTGAATGATTTAGAAATCCTAGTTTTAAAACTATGTATATCTATGTTTAAACCAAAGGTTCTCGGCGAGATCATATGCCAGCTTTCGCAGATTATCAAGTTGTTCGAAGTTCGAAACATGAACGATTCCATCGTTGAAATTTTCCATGTAACGCCTCAGAGTTTTTTTTTCAGTCTATTCCATTTTATTCTCTAGTCAAGCAAGTGCAGTCTTTAATACTTCTTATCGTTTACGTTACTGAAGTTCCATATAAAAAGTAGATTAGAACTCCTGCAGGGCATTAAGGGATCAAACGGTGGCAGGGCTAAAACCAGTTCTATAATGTTTATGGTCCCGTGTTCTCAGCACAGTACTAGACTTGAACCTCACTGTTTACATCGACGCGGTCCTTTTGATCGGCTAAAGCTCTTTAACCAACACACTATTTGGCACGGATGCAATAATCTTCTTTATAGAATGAACGTCTGTAATATATAAGATAGTATAATATTTGTTTTTAAATCTATAAAAGGGAAACAAACCAGATATTTAAGAAAGTTTCAAAAATATTTTTTTAGTTCCAGTTACGCCCCTTTACTTTCATTATCTACCCAACGAACTGGTACGGAAGTAGGCAAAACTGATTTTAACTTGATGCAAAATAAATGTGAAATAAAGGTTTTTAGGTTTATTATTTTTTTATTTTTTTTTAACGTTGAATGCCTAACTTATAAACTGTGTCATTTTCAATTTTTGTTTCTACAAATTACTTAAAAAGGGATTTATGAAGCTAATCTTATCTTTTCTTACACGTTAAATTAATTTCAGTAGGTATATACTAATTCATTAATTAAATTTAAGTGTCTTCTATAGATAAAATTAAGTAAAAGTCGCCAAAATTTTTTTTATATCTTTAAAACTTGAACATCTTATTTATTGAATCATTATCAAAACATCTTGCGACTTTTACTGTGACAATCGGTTAGACCTACTATTTGTTCATCCAGTTTATATTTGCTTATTCGTTGCGATCTTAAAGTTTTGAAGAAAACAAAGTACTGTTTTCCCTTAAAGTTTTATAAAGAAAGACTACCTTCGCCTTTAATTCTTGTTATTATATATAACTTTTGACCTGATTAATCTTTTCCAAATACCGGGGATGCACAAAGGGTATTGAGTAACAACCGCAAAATTTACCCGGGTCGCCAAAAGAAGAATAAAAAAAATCATAACCTATGAAAGATTATCTGGATGTACTAGCGAAGTACCTATAACATATTAAATTATAACAGTAAACTCAATTATAACAATATATTTTGCACCAAGATATTGTGTTGCTTGAAGTCGATTTTTTTTCAAATAGGCCTAATTTTTACTATTAATTGATCATTTCTTTTTTAATCACGTCTGAAAGTTGTGTTAAAAAATAGTATCTGTAATAATATGTTAATTTTAGTTAAATATAAGCGATAAAATGTTAGTTGGTCACAAAGTGGAAATGAAATGAAAAGACGGTCGCAAAAAAAACCCAGGAAAACTCAACATGAGATCATTAAACTTTCTGGACTGGACAAAAACAAATGTTGCGCAGTAACTATTAGCTACTTAGGTGAAGGTGTGACCATAATATTGTGATGTCAAAGAAATAAACTTCAGTAGCAAACGATGTGTGGTTAGTGCTGGGGTGTCGGCCAACAGGTGGGATGTGCATTAAAACTGAATGGAATTTGATATAGTTTTTGTTCTGCATTTGATATAATTTTATATATGGTGCTCCCGATGTTGACTATATCTCCCATTGTTATATTATCGTATATATTACAGCCTATCTCCCATTGTTATATTATCTTATATATTACAGCCTATCTCCCATTGTTATATTATCTTATATATTACAGCCTATCTCCCATTGTTATATTATCTTATATATTACAGCCTATCTCCCATTGTTATATTATCTTATATATTACAGCCTATCTCCCATTGTTATATTATCGTATATATTACAGCCTATCTCCCATTGTTATATTATCTTATATATTACAGCACACGCCCACCCGACTTTGCTTTACCCTAACTAAAGTCAGGCAGGCCTCACACCATCAGAGCTGAGTAGACCCAGGAGCACCTCCCAGACCCGGGAACAAATCCTAGCCTTCACCAGGATTCGAACACAAGACCTTTGATACGCCAGCTCGGTCACCGTGCTTCATACAACAGATACAAGAAGCCGTTAAAAAAGTCGATCTGTTGTTCAAGGATATAATTAGCTGTAGATGCAAGCAGGGGCGAAGCCACAGGGGGGGCTGAGGGGGGCTAAGCCCCCCCTGGAATTTTTAAAAAATATCTTTTTCAACTCATTTTTTTTTAAAATATGTACTAAATTTGCTAAAAATTTGGTAAATCTTTGTCACGCGAAAGTTCAGCCCCCCTGGTTATTGGTAAATATTTGTCACGCAAAAGTTCAGCCCCCCGTGGAAAAAATTTCTGGCTTCGCCCCTGGATGCAAGGCAGTAGTCTGAAAATATCACTCTTGCTATTAAGTAGAGAAAAATGCTACAAATTAATAAATTTTGTGTGTGTAAATATGCTTTATTATTTAAATTGATTTCTGGATCATTAGAAATAAAAGAAAAAATGTTTGTTGTATAAATTTTATGTACAACAGTACATGTAAAATATTTGTATGAAGAAACGAATATCTGCATAATACATTTTGTAGGAAGAATCACCTTTACTATAAATATATTCCTTTATAACATAAGTGGGTTTGATTCAGATTTTAGAAGTATTTCTTTTATATTAATTTCATAATTATAATAACAAACTATACAAATAAAAATAATTGGAAAAAAAAGATTATTTTATTGACAATTTTATTACACACAAATATGTCAAAATAAAATTATACTTAATTACATGAAATCAGACGTAATCTGATAGTTTGTTATAATAATATATTATATGTATATTAAGATAGGCAAATGATTACCAAATTTGTGTTAAGAAAATTAGAATTTAAACATTTGAAATATTTAAGATTCAAAATTGATAAATTATTAAATCGGATTTATAAACAATGAGATAATATTATTATATGTCTCAGAAATAACTGCTTTTAAAAGCTTTAAAAATTTCATAAATGCATTATAAATACCAAATTCTTTCATTAACATTGTAAAAATAAACTGCATAAAATGTATGAAAAAATGTTATTGAAAGTAAACATAAATTGTAACAATTGTTGCACACATGATAATGGAAAATAGAATTAGAAAATCATTCACTTTTATAACAGAATATTGCAGCTAATTATATGACTAAAATAAATATAAATCAACTAGAAAGAACTATTGCTCATGTAGTTTATCCAGCCAGCCAAAGCTGTTGTCCAGGGTGTGGCACGAGGAGCCATACATGAGCCAGGCAGTGAGATTTGGAACTCAATGGAACCTGAATATCATAAAAGATATGGCTTTCAGAGACCAGTGAAACAATTCCTTCTCCCACTACCTAACACCCTGGTTAGTAGAAACAGAACAGAAACAGAACTACAGTAAAACCTGAATAATTAAGATGTTTAACAAATTTAATTAAGGTTTTGATTTACACATTTAATTTTGGAATGATGTTTTACAAATTTAATTTTGGTATAATAAATTTTTCACAAATTTAACTGAGGTATAGATCTATCATTTTACACATTAAAAAAAAATGTTTTATAATCTGTCCATTCTATTTTATTTATTGCCAAAACCAAAACTGATAAAATGGTTTTAATTAAATTTTTTACACATGGAATGGAAAATCAAACCAGACCAGTCAACCTTATTCGACAGGCAATTTGTTTTAATCAAATCAATCAAATCATGTATCGGTATTTATATATTAGAATACAAAAAAAACTTTAAAATTTTTATAGATATTACAATACAATACTTTAAATTTAATCTTAAAATAAATACTAAGATTTAATAAATCTTAGGTTCTACTGCATGTTAGTAAAAACAGTCCGCGGCAGCACGCTATTTAACTAAGACTATAATCTATTCATCTTTAACTAAAATCTTTTCCCCCAATTCCGCATGTAGTTAGTAGTTTTAGTATAGTAAACAATAACTTCAAAGTTTAAACATGATAAATACCTGCAGCAGAATATTATATATATAAATATCAAACATTGTAGAGGAGAACACACACATGAATATTACAAATAATTGTGATACCAGAGACTGAACATAATAGTAACATAGAGTGGCAGAACATAATAGCAATACACATAGAGTGGCAGAACATTATAGCAGCACCCCTACAGCTGCAAAACATAATAGCAATACTCATAAAGCGGAAGAACATAATAGTGATACCCATACAGTGGCAGAACGTAATAGCAATTTCCATAGAGTGGCAGAACAGAATAGCAGTACCCATACAACGTCAAAATGTAATAGCAGTGCCAATACAAATGCAGAACGTAATAGTAGTACGCGTACAGTGGCGGAACGTAATAGCAATTCTCACACAGCAGCAGGACGTGATAATAGTGATACCCAAACAACGTCAAAACACAATACCCATAAATTGGCAAAACGCAATCACAATACCCATTCTACGTCAAAACATAATAATATCCATACAGTGGCAAAACAAAAGAGCAATACCCTTACAGTGGAAGAATATAAGACACTAACCATACAACAGAGCTAAACTAGCAATACCCATACTTCGGCCAAACAAAAGCAGTGATAGAACATAAGAGCTCTATCTATAGATTGGCTTAACACAATAGCAATACCCACATAGCTGCAAAATATAAGAGTAATACCAATAAAGTGACAGAACATAATAGTAAAACCATGCAAAGTTAGCTTTCGATAGTAATACCCATAAGAGACACATAATCTTAATATTCATATATGGGAACAGAAACTTATTAATTCAAATTTGCAATGAATGAAAAACATAAAAGAAATCATACATGACCATCAAATATACATAAGGAAATACTAGGCCTATAGTAGAACAAACTATACACAAGAAAATATATAAGAACAAAATATAAGGAAAAGAAAATACAAATTGAGAACTAAAGATGCACAAACAATAACACAAGAACACAATAAACACAATAAAATACTACATTACATAAACAGAAAACACATAAAACAAAATAAAAAATACTTAAAATATTACACAATAAAACATACATAAAATATATATTACAACAATATTAATGGAACAAAAGCGACAGACAAATATATAACAGTCTATATATTAACATTTAATAGCATGGATAGAAGCGCTATAAAAATGACCAGTCTTATTCTTATTCTTAATAGAGAACTGTCTCTAAACTCTTCTTAAAGGACTTTTGTCAGATCAAGGCTTGACTGGTGAGAGAGACTGCAGTATTATTGGCTGTTTTCTTGTTAAGTTAAGGATATAGATGACACAGAGCACATATAATAATATGTAATAAATCTGTTGGATGCAAGGAACCATTGGGACTCAACTGTCATAGTAAAAGCCAAGGTCTCTTACTGGCTCACAGAATCAATCAATGATGTTTTACCTGCAACAAACATTTCAGTTTATGGACCAAATACATCCTATGTTAACATTATCATATTAAAAATAAATGAAAGAGACTAAGCTTATTAATATAGATATCTATCCATAATAAAAGAACGACAAACGCAGCATTTCCATCCGTATTTGCTGATTCTTTTCTTTCCATGGGCTGTGTAATTGTGTCCTTCTTCTCTTCTTTTCCTGCACAGAGATTCTTGAACTTTTCTCCGCAAAGAAATCTTCTTAAGGGAATTAACTCATTCAAATGTATACATATAAAAAAATTTATGAAAATTTGTAGAACGACTGACTTTTAAAGTAATGTATAATTCAAATGTATGCATATCAAATAAATCAAAAATGAAAACTTGTAGAGCGACTGACTTTTAAATTAATTTATAATTATTCATAGAAAAAAAAGCACTATTTCCATCCTTATTTGCTGCTTCTATAGTTACATGAGCTGTGAACTTTTGTCCTCCGCTTTTTTTTTTCATGCTGTCACGACGTTGCTGTTGGGGTGAGCAATTCGTCACAATGTTGACACTGAGAGGGGTGCGGGGGGGGTGGTTGAGTGGGGTTAATAACGGCTGGTTGTCGTGGGGTTAATGGTTACTGGTGGCTGGTTGTCGTGGGGGTATGAGATACCGATGCTACTGCAATCGTCCTAGAACAATGATTATTTCTCTCCTTGGCTCGTGAAGATGTTACTGAGTATACAACAAACAGTTCTAAGATAATCAAGCAAATCACTGGTTACTGTTCAGGTGTTTATTACGTTCGAATATCCAATGGTGAGAAATACATGTGATGTTATACAGCAATATTGACACTAGTATATGCGAGTGTTATGGAATCCAAAGTTAGGCTACACAACTATACTACTGACATATGGTTACTGCAACTATACTACTGACATATGGTTACTGGCTAAACAGCTATATATATATATAACATGCGGGGAGCGATATAGTACTTGAGATATATGCACAGACAGTCTACGCTTAGTATATGGTACTGTTTATGTAATCCAATTTTAGGCTACACAACTATACTGAGGAATTACGTTACTGACTAATTATCTGCAAGTCCAAGATGCAACTCGGGAGATAAGCTAAGACGATGCGTCTTGCTCGAGACCTGAGCCAGACTAACTAAAAATACAGTGTATCGGTCAAGCGCCAATCTCAGACTGCCTTTACAAGAGTTGAGCGGGCGTCTCGTGAGACCAGTCACGTGACCGCTCCTCAATTTGGTTGGGTGATTACATTAATTTAGAATTACAGATAATTCCCATTGGTCCCTTCGAACATATATTTACATAAAGGAAAAAAGGCTTATAGAGCCAAAAATGGAGATGGGGGTGGGTGAGCATTTATACCGCCAAACTGCGGTTAGGGTGTAGATGAAATAATTATTGCCGCCCGCACTCAGCGGGGGGGGGGGGGGTGAACACGGGAGACGGGGGAGTCGAAGTGGGTGGGGTTGTCTAGATAAAAGACGATTGATATATACGTCATGCTGGGTGGAGGGAATTATCTCCCTTTGATAGACTTTGACCTGGTCACTCAAGTGGGGGGGGGGGGGGTTCGGCCGAGGGGATATTAAGTAGATGCGAAACATTGACCGTCTCAAAGGTTAGCTAGCGAGTCGCCGCCCTTGGGTGATAGGAGGAGAGGGAGGGGGGGGGGTAAGTGGGGGTTTTCGCGGGGGAGGTGGGGTGGGTGTCTTTTGGCGCGTAATGTCTACATACAGCATGTTGAATTAATAACATGAATGAATAAATAGTTTGAATTAACAACATGAATGAATACATAGTTATACCAGCACATTAAAATACGGCATGAATAAATAGTTAAAATTTTAATAGAATATATACATTAAGATTCACACTTCATTCATTCACGGTTTAGTACCAGTTTGGGCGTATTGATTAGCAAACTCTGAATTGGGACTAAAACTAAAAGAGTGTAGTGAAGGTTAAAGAACAGGTGAAGAGGGGGTGGTTGGGGTGTTCCTATTGCGTGAGAGAGGGAGGAGGTAATAGTTTCAGGCTACTCGTTCTTCCTAATCTAACTCTACGCTAACCTATGGTTCTACCCTACTATCTACGCTATAATATATCTATGAGTGCTAAGAGTCACGGTTTTAGTCCAGAATCGTGACAACTCACCCGGGCAGCTTGGGAATCTACTCAGGAAGTGGATTCACACCTAAATTACTGTGTTTGGGCGAGGGAAAGGGGAGTAACAACACACTCATTAACAGTGTGCGCGCGTGGGGTCGTATTACTGAGTATTCTGGGCCACGAAGTGTGTAGGGGCACTGTTTAGTGTCCGCTATGCCGCGTGTGTTGAAAGGGGTTTTGGCCTAGGCACTGTTGCAATGTGTCGAAAGCATTCGTAGCGAGATTGTCCCAAGATAATGGGAACGATGTGGGTGCGTTGAGCAATCTGAATAACGGACGGGTAATTTTACGGAAGTTTGGTATAAGGGTATTCTGATAGTTGCTGAATTCGCACAGTGTTTGCCTTAATTCGCGTCTCGTCGTGGGCAGCTTGGCATGACGGAGCTTATCTTTAATGGACATGGGGTGGGGGAGAGATGTCTGGTTGGGGATGGGGCGGGGCGATCCGTAGGTTGCGGGTGTCGGCAGGCGATGTGTTTGTTTGCCTACAATCGGTCTTCCGAGTAGGATGTCTACTTGTAGGCCTTCTATCACGGCCGCTTCAATGGGGCCTGTAAAAAGTGCTGAGCTGAGGTTTACGAGTGCGGTCGGTAGCTGCTGAATCGGAGAGTTATGAGATGGACCTTGGAGTCGTACATAGCGGCCTGTGTAGTCGCGGGGGTCGACTTTTGATTGCGTTACTAGGGCCTCATAGCTAAGACCGGAATCATACGTACACGATTCTGACTATCTCGTCGACGTAGCTACGGGGGAATTGGTTATGTTTGTCTGCCGAGGAAATAGAGAACACGTGGTGGACTCGATCGTAGTCACTGCTTGAGTACTGGTCACGCCCCTGGTCGGCGGGTTCCTTGTTCGGGAGCTAAGTGAGGGGTGGGTCTGGCGTAACGGTGGTCCCTACGTCGGGAATCTTGGAGGGGCGGAGGGGGTCTGGATTGGGATTGACCCGGTCAAGATGAGGGGACGCTGTTTGGTTTGATTAGCGGGGGAGGGTTGGTGCGGTGGTTGTCCCAGTTATTCCGGTGCGACTGTGGGTGTCCCGGGCGGAAGAGAGGACCCGGTGGCCTTGTCGACCTACCGTTTTCCCGTCGGGGAGCAGGGGGTGGTTGAAATTTTTCCCGGGGGTGGGATGATTCTACTAGGTTGGACTGCAGAAACCTATCTGCGCCCTGCAGGGAGGGGTTTAACCCGGTGATTCCTTGTTGAATAAGGAAGGCCCTTAGCTTAGGTGTCATCTGTGACTCTATTTGCTCAGTCATTACGAGGGTGACCATACCGTCGAATGACTGCTCGATATTGCCTAATTCAACCCACTTGAGTAGGTAAGATTGTATTCGCTCCGGGAATTGTGTGTAGTTTTCCCCCGATCGTAGCGTGGACGACCGAAACTTCTTCTGGTAGTGGGATGAGTGTAACTGGTGGCGATTTAGCAGCGCGTTTTTCAGTGCCACGCACGACTCCCTGTCTTCTGGGGCCAGTTTACAATAGGTGTCATAATCCTCTCCTCTCAGAGTGGAGACGAGGATCCTACAATGTAATTCTGGGGGGACCTCATTTAACTCCATATAGTCGCTAAACCGTCGGAGGTGAATGTCGAACTGTTCCAGTCGGGGGTCGTGAACTTCAGACCATAGAGAAGCATGTCGGGGGAGGGGATGGTTGCTGGGGGTGGCTGAGCTAAATGATGAGGGGGAGTTTGGGTTGTCGCTGTTGTCGGGGGTCCTAGTGCTTGCTGCTAATTCAGCTAGTCTGAATTCATGTGTCCTGCGTGCCTCCTCATCTAATCTATTCTCTTCTCTAACTTTATCTTCCCTAGCTAATTGTTCTGCTCTCTCCTCTCTAGCTAATTGTGCTGCTCTCTCCTCTCTCTCTAACTGATCTACTCTGCGTTTCTCTTCTAACTGTTCTATTCTACGTTTCTCCTCTAGCTGTTCTATTCTACGTTTCTCCTCTAACTGTTCTACTCTATGTCTCTCTTCTCTTGCCTCGTGTACCGCTACCTGTTCAACTACGTATTTAGCGATGTCTGAGTCACAGTAACCTATGGCTATAGCCTCTTCTCTCAGCTGCTTACGCAATAGTACACCTTCGGCCATAGTGACAGAGTAAGGCGAGAGTAAGGCAGTAACCGGACAGAGATATAACGAGATAGAAAGAGGAGATGTAAGCGGGGTTGGGGGGTTCAGAGTTTAACTAATATAATACAACTCAAAATGGTACTCACCAGAACAGCGGTTCCTAGAATTTCACACACATATACACGTATCCAATCGTAAAGTTATTGTTTTATGGCGCTGTGCGCTGTTGGTGTGGATAACTTCGGCTGCTCAGAGATTCAGTTCTCCCCGTGCCGGGACTGGATTAGCGTATAGTTATTGTCTATTTTTTCGGGTTTAGGTACCGGATGCTACGGCGGTTCCTTAGGGGAGGTTGATGGCGGTTCTCGGGTTCTCTGGGTTGATAGTTGTCGGGCAGGCACGTCGTTGCGGTGTCTCGGGTGACGATCTGGCGGTTGGGGTGGCGAATCTGGCTGCTGGTGTATCTGGGGTGACGCAGGTGGCGTAGGGTGGCGAATCTGGCTGCTGGTATATCTGGGGTGACGCTCTGGCGGTTGGGGTGGCGAATCTGGCGTAACGGGTGACGCAGGTGGCGTAAGGCGACAAATCTGGCTGCTGGTGTATCTGGGGTGACGATCTGGCGGTTGGGGTGGCGAATCTGGCGTAACGGGTGACGCAGGTGGCGTAGGGCGACGAATCTGGCTGCTGGTGTATCTGGGGTGACGTAGATTGCTTAGAGTGGCGAATCTGACGTAGTGGGGTGGCGCATCTGGCGTAATGGGGTGGCGAATCTGCTGCTGGTGTATCTTAGAATCTTTTTGTGATGGAGAGATGAGCCCCCATCCAGGATCGATTTCAGAGTCGGCGTAGTCCTCGGGTTGATGCTGTTGTTAGTGCACTGAACGGCTTGAGTTCAGGATCCCGCGGCGAGGTCCCAATTTGTCACGACGTTGCTGTTGGGGTGAGCAATTCGTCACAATGTTGACACTGAGAGGGGTGCGGGGGGGTGGTTGAGTGGGGTTAATAACGGCTGGTTGTCGTGGGGTTGATGGTTACTGGTGGCTGGTTGTCGTGGGGGTATGAGATACCGATGCTACTGCAATCGTCCTAGAACAATGATTATTTCTCTCCTTGGCTCGTGAAGATGTTACTGAGTATACAACAAACAGTTCTAAGATAATCAAGCAAATCACTGGTTACTGTTCAGGTGTTTATTACGTTCGAATATCCAATGGTGAGAAATACATGTGATGTTATACAGCAATATTGACACTAGTATATGCGAGTGTTATGGAATCCAAAGTTAGGCTACACAACTACACTACTGACATATGGTTACTGCAACTATACTACTGACATATGGTTACTGGCTAAACAGCTATATATATATAACATGCGGGGAGCGATATAGTACTTGAGATATATGCACAGAAAGACTACGCTTAGTATATGGTACTGTTTATGTAATCCAATTTTAGGCTACACAACTATACTGAGGAATTACGTTACTGACTAATTATCTGCAAGTCCAAGATGCAACTCGGGAGATAAGCTAAGACGATGCGTCTTGCTCGAGACCTGAGCCAGACTAACTAAAAATACAGTGTATCGGTCAAGCGCCAATCTCAGACTGCCTTTTCAAGAGTTGAGCGGGCGTCTCGTGAGACCAGTCACGTGAATGCTCCTCAATTTGGTTGGGTGATTACATTAATTTAGAATTACAGATAATTCCCATTGGTCCCTTCGAACATATATTTACATAAAGGAAAAAGGCTTATTGGAGCCAAAAATGGAGATGGGGGTGGGTGAGCATTTATACCGCCAAACTGCGGTTAGGGTGTAGATGAAATAATTATTGCCGCCCACACTCAGCGGGGGGGGGGGGGAACACGGGAGACGGGGGAGTCGAAGTGGGTAGGGGTAGTCTAGATAAAAGACGATTGATATATACGTCATGCTGGGTGGAGGGAATTATCTCCCTTTGATAGACTTTGACCTGGTCACTCAAGTGGGGGGGGGGAGGTTCGGCCGAGGGGATATTAAGTAGATGCGAAACATTGACCGTCTCAAAGGTTAGCTAGCGAGTCGCCGCCCTTGGGTGATAGGAGGAGAGGGGGGGGTAAGTGGAGGTTTTCGCGGGGGAGGTGGGGTGGGTGTCTTTTGGCGCGTAATGTCTACATACAGCATGTTGAATTAACAACATGAATGAATAAATAGTTTGAATTAACAACATGAATGAATACATAGTTATACCAGCACATTAAAATACGGCATGAATAAATAGTTAAAATTATAATAGAATATATACATTAAGATTCACACTTCATTCATTCACGGTTTTAGTACCAGTTTGGGCGTATTGATTAGCAAACTCTGAATTGGGACTAAAACTAAAAGAGTGTAGTGAAGGCTAAAGAACAGGTGAAGAGGGGGTGGTTGGGGTGTTCCTATTGCGTGAGAGAGTGAGGAGGTAATAGTTTCAGGCTACTCGTTCTTCCTTATCTAACTCTACGCTAACCTATGGTTCTATCCTACTATCTACGCTATAATCTATCTATGAGTGCTAAGAGTCACGGTTTTAGTCCAGAATCGTGACACATGCACAGGGGCAATCTTGGCTTGAACCTTGACATCTTCTATGCAAAAAAAATAATTAAATCTTAAGGGAATTAACTTATTCAAATGTATACATATCAAATAAATAAAAAATGAAAAAGTTAGCCATCAGCTAACCTAGTTTGTCTACCCAACTCTAGGTACGGCGGCGTGCTAAACATTCAATTATAACATAGGTTCTCAACCTTTTTCGGCTCACCGCCCCCTTTTACATTTTTTTTCCGCTCACCGCCCCCCAACTTAATTTTAGCGGAAACATTTGTTAATTAAAGGGAGATAATTAACCCTTTTCATTTGAGGTAATATTTCAATTTTTTTTCTTTTATAAAAAACTGAATGGCTTGCATTTATAACTTTGAAATGATATGATAGAACTGTAAAAATTATTTGAAAATTGTATAAATATTATAAGACTAAAGAATTTATATGAATATTTTAAAGCATTTTAATATCTACCCAGTTTGTATAATTACTACGTATCTATACCGCTTAGCTATTGTGGTTACCTTTTTACAAAATACTCAAACGCGTTTAAGGACATCTCGGTAAAATAGATCAAAAGAGTAATATTAGCCGATGTTAAGGCGACAGTCCGGTGAACTAACAATAAGACGAGACAGCCGCATAACATATTTGCCAAGTACTAACCCCTACTTCATCGAAAAGTCATTGCGATTCTTTTTTGTTCTTTTTTGTTCAATAATATGTATGCCTACTGTTGGGGGGTATCAGATATTTAGTAGCATTTGCGTTTACATCATATTTCATCCAAAAACTAATCGATTCAAGTAGATGAGTTGTTGAAATTATAGCAGGTACGTATGTACCGCCCACTTGCCCTTCATCGCCCCCCAATCGCCCCCGGGAATGTTATTGCCCCCCTAAAGCTTCTCATCGCCCCCTGGGGGGCGATATCGTCCCCGTTGAGAACCTATGAATTATAACATAAATAAGTCAATGGGTGATGTTGACTGGGGAAGGTGGGAACAGGGGGAAATGTGGACAGGGGGAAGTAGGGATTGGGGAAACCGAAACAGTAGTAAAAGATGTGTCTAACATGTGTTAACTAGATCTGTAAACTACCATATAGAGCAGTAAAGCTATTTAGAGAGCTTGTTTGAGCAATGGAATCTTTGAATGAGAAATATTAAAACTAGTAGATCCAGTAGTGAACAGTTGCTATTGAATATAAATGGGTTGATATACTAAACCATAGCTAGTAAATAGTGTAATATATTAGAAGATGTGTTGTACAGACATTTCTTCTTTAACATTTAATTTTAGCAATAATTTCTATTTGGATAAAAACATGTTCAATTTTCTATTGCTATAATGTATGTATATTAGAGTTTATAAAAAAGAGTGAGACAAAAATGTTTAACAAATTAATGGTTGTTATTTTATTATTATTTTTTAATAAATGTAAACAATGAAACCACTTTTAGTACAGTATAAATGTCTACAAATGATCTACTTTAAACACTCAATTTAATTATTACTAAAATAAAATCTCATCACTGTAATCTAAAGTTATTAAATATATTATTTTTAATACATCTATGTGCTATACATGACCTGAAACTGTGTTGTCATCACTCCACAGTCAGCACATTAAATGGTGGTGGAAATGGTCATCTTGCTTTTGAAGATAACAGTCACTATTTTCATGCCTGAAATGATTATGTTTTCATTCACAATGTCACCCATTTGATTATGAATGTATTCAATGTTATATTAACAAAAGAATCTGGTAATTACTCATACGTTTACATATCCAAGCCTCAATTCCTTATAGACTTGCGCCTACACCCAGTTGCGTATTTAGGCATATTCCACATGTTCCTATGGAACAGGGGCCCCCACATAAAAGGGGCCGCCACACAACCACACCAAAATTTTTGTTTGTCTTTTCTTTTGACAATTAGAATAGTGCTGTTACATTTATGGCCAACAGAGGTCAGAGAATCGCATTTGATTGTTAACTGACACACTGTAGGCCTACATGGTTGTTTATGTATGAGTGGTTATACCAGCAACAGTTAAATGAAGTGAAATGCTAATTTGCTCGCCAAATCGGCAGAGTAAGACAGAGCGGGTTACTGGTTATCATTCAGCAACAGCAACACTGGACACAAGCTAACACGGCAATGTCGGAAAGCAGAGGCGAGACCACAAGGGGCCTCCACATACATTTGGGAACAGCACCCCCACAATCCAAAATACGGCCCTCCTACCTACACCAGTTCAACAAGACATAACCAGCATGAGTTGTCACCTTTTAAACACTATCTTGGCACTTGGCACACGTGACAAAACAAATCAGTATTTCAAGTAACATATCTACAAACTTTATGTTAGCAAAACACTAGAAGCATTGTGGTACACCCAGCCCTAGTTTATAATTACATTGATAGAGAAATAACATTGAACACAGTTGAATATGCGCTCTCCCCATCCCGCTATTTCACATTTGAACCTGCTCTCTATATTATTTTCTTTGTTCCTTATTAAATGCCTTTTCTGTATTATATGCAGTTTTAAAAATGCTCAAATATTGGATTAAACGTTCATGGGACAACAAATGACTTTATTTACTTTTGTAATACACTGAGTTGTATATTTAAGACTAGATCTACACATGTATGTAAAATAATGGATATGTTTCTAAACGCCATGCATAGTATATATTTTTTTTTAAAATCTACATCATAGGTTCTAAACGGGGGCGATATCGCCCCCCCGGGGGGCGGTGAGAAGCTTTAGGGGGGCGATGACATTCCCGGGGGCGATTGGGGGGCAGTGAAGGGCAAGTGGGCGATACGAACGTACCTGATATATTTTAACACCTCAGCTATTTGAATCTATTAGTTTTTGGATGAAATGTGATGTAAACGAAAGTGCTGCTAAATATCTGATATTCCCCAACAGTATGCCTACATATTATTATATTAATAAGAAAGAGGAATCGCAATGACTTTTCGATGAAGTAGGGGATAGTATTTGGCAAGTATGGTGTGCGGCCGGATGGTCCTGTGGTTGGTTCAGCGGACTGTCCACCCTGTTGACCGATCATAGTCGCCCTAACATCTGCTAATATTAATGATAGTTTGATCTCAGTTTAACCGAGATGTCCTTAATGTGTTTTAAATCATTAGCATTAACTTATAACTATTGTTGAGCGGTATAGATAAGCAGTAATCATACTAACTGGGTAGTTATTGTAGTGCTTGAAAATATACATATTTATTCTTTAGTCATATAATATTGATATAATTTTTAAATACTTTTTACAGTTTGATCATTTCAAGATTATAAAGTGTAAGCATTTATTTTTTATAAAAGAAAAAAAAACCCAGAAATATTAGATCAAATAAAACGGGCTAATTATCTCCCTTTAACTAAAAAAAATTTCCACATTTAATTCAATAGTGATGCCGAAACAAGTTCAGTTTTGAAATATAACAAATATTACTGATTATTAGACCTAAGGCTTTTGCAACCAAAATTGAAACAAAAATAGACAAATTGCTAGCAACACACCAGTCAAACGATTCACATTAATATTCATTTATTTAATTAAGGCAATTTTTTTTATCTATTAATTCTTACAATATGTTTCCTTTTCAGTTTTTTTTTAAAGATAATTAATCACACAAAAAGTCTAGTTCCCCTAAAAAAAATGCGGAACTATAGTCCAGATGGGCGGAAAGGTGGGGGAGTGGGCGCTAAAAGAAATTTGGGGAGGGGGACGGTGTGCGGAAAATTTTTTTAAAAGGGGGCGGTGAGCCGAAAAAGGTTGAGAACCTATGATCTACATCAAATGTTAAAGTTATTTCCTTTCTTATATTTGGTGTTTAGCATATAATTAATGAAATGAAAACTTAAATAAAGTAGCATACTTTATGACTATATTCTAGTTTCGTATCTTTATACCCAAAGGGGACGTCTATTAATTACGTCAACAAAATAGGGGGGAGGGGGGGTCTGAAAAAGTTTGACAATTGTTGACATGGGGGAGGGGGGGGGAGGTCAAGAAAAGTTGACGTCAACAATGTTACTTTTTATGAAATAAATAATGATACAAATTTATTACAAAATTTTACATTTGTCCTGTGCCACTTACATAGCAAACATGGTATAGAGCGTTAGCAATGGGCGTGGCTTAGGTTTTTTAGTGACGTATTTGTGTAAATAGAAGACACTTGATGTACAAAAATGGTGAAGTACTTCTTTATCATGCCAAATTCACATCTGAATATTAGCTATCCTACGCACAAATCATTAGATAAATCGTCGTATATCATCTTACTAGTACAAGAGAAAGACTGACATGGTATTTTTTCAACGAATTTCAACATTTTAAGCTCAATTCATCATCTCCATATCTGGCCGGTAAGTGTTGCATTTGAATGGATTTATTGAAGTGAATTATTGGAGTCATTCATTATTTTCATTGCAGGCATAATCGTTCAATAGTAATGTAACATTTTTAATGTAAGAATCTTCTTGTGATAGGTCTATTAATCTAATATAGAATTAATAAAATCCATATTATTATCCATGATTTTAAACACAAAATATCAATAAAATAAGCTCGAGCCTATATGAAACTATATTAATACAGCGGCCATTGTACACCATTACACAAAATAAACAAAAACACGTGATTTTTGTCACGTGATTGAAAACGCCCTATTACGTTATTACAAATTGTAAGTGAGTGCGTGAGTTGGTGTGAAGTTATAAGAAATAGTTTGTGCAATAGTTGCGATATTAGTAGTAACCAGGAAGTGAGTGTTGACGTCATGTTATTATGTTATGTTTACTTGGTGCCAATTTTGGAAGGAAAGAAGGCAGTCTGAGTCTACCAACGTTAGGTAGAGGTTGTCCTGTGTTGGACTGTGTTGAGAGTTGAATCTCAGGGCAAACTCGTGGAGAAGATATAGCAAATGCTTTGCAAAAAAGCCTAAAAGATTATGAAATCGATATAAATAAAATCTTTTTCATAACAACTGATGGAGCCAGAAGTATGACAGGAATACATATAATGTGCAGCGTGACGTGCATGCTTTTCTGGACCCCCAACTCTTTTAACTTGCTCTTGAGTTCTTTGAATTTGCCACTCAACAAGTGTTTGGTTTTCAAATCCAGCAATTGCATTTGAGACACTCATATTTGATGCATGGATTAGTCTTTCAGAATGCTACAGTGAGGTGAAGAAGTTGGCATTTGGATTGCTGACGATCTTCGGGTCGACAAATTCGTGCGAGCAAGCGTTATCTTGCATAAATATAATAAAAAGTAAAGTAAGAAGCCAACTAACAATAAAAAATCTAGAGGTGTGCTGGAAACTGAAAACAACAAGTTATGAGCCACATTTAACCAAACTTTCAAAAGACATTCAAGGCCAATGCTCACATTGATGTAACTATCTATTATTCAATAATTATAGTTATATTATTTGATTACTAATTTTATTATTCTTGCAGAGCTCGCTAAAATATTTTAATATGTTTTGTGCAAACATGTGTATGTGTCTATATCAATAAATATTATTTCATATTTCAAGCAATATTTATTTTAAATAAAAAATCAAATTTATACCTAATCATAATCAAAAAGCCTACTATAATATTGACACAAAACTGTTAGTGGCTCTTTAATTTTGGCTCTTTCGTCTCAAAAGTTTGCCGCCCCCTGCCTAACTGAGACTATAATTAATGTTTGCAAAGCATTGAATGAAGTCTATTGTGTGAATCCACTATGGTTATTCTAAAATATTTCCTTCAGAAAAATAATTCGTGGCCCACCACATGCAGTCCAAAATACTTAGCCTACCTTTCCTTTTAACAGCCTTAATTCTGATATATAGACAGAGTAACAGCAGGGCAATTGGGTACGTGTCATGGCGACACCTCCAAAGATATTTTAAATGAATGTTACCTCTACGTACCTAGCTTTCAGATACACGACCAAGAGCAAAAAATAATTTAATCTTCTAATTAATGCTGATGTTTTTTTTATATTTTATTAATATTAGTTCGTAATGTGGCGCTTGTTTTGAATAGCTTCAAGTATCTCATCACCTGTTCACATGGGTCCAACGCGGCTGTAAACTGTCATCTCTTGTTGACATATAGCGCAAACCTCAGAACCCCATTACTCCATCCGGGAGAGTCTTCAACCCGTGGCTTGTTGACACGTGTAGTACCAGAGTGAGCTTGATGAATGTCTAATGATTCTTGAGAACGCATTGTGTATGTTCATATTATCTACAAATTATATTTTCTGGCTAATGTCTGCAAATTATACTGTCTGTGGATTATCTGCATATTTTATTCCATGAATATGATATTGTCAGCATTTTATATTTGTCCCTGTCCTGAGAATAATTAAAAACAGAGCCGTATTTAGGATTGTTGGTGCCCTGTTCCCACGGGCTAAATTTATGTGGGGGCCCCCTCGTGGACTTGACCCTGCCAGTGTCAGTTAGCAATCAAATGTAATTTCCCATTCACCAGTATTTGACCATTGTGCGCTTTTAAAAACGTACTTTTCAAATTACAAAAGGAAAAGGCTAAAAATAGTATATTTTAATGTGAGAGGGCCCCTTTTGTGTGGGGGCCCCTGTTCCAAAGGAACACGTGGAACATGCCTAAATACGCCACTGAAGAAAAGTGACGAGTTATTTATACATTCCACCCTTATACTTGTCTTGAGTTTAAACTTGTATTTGTATAAGAAATGTGTATTTTGCTTTTGGCTTTTTAAAAAAATTTTATTGGACCACTTTTGTTACGAAAGAGCCTAGTACTTTATTCTTACCTAGACATTTAACGCAACAAATGTTATCAAAACTGGAGCCCATGAACGGGGATTTAATGTTTCATTGCAGGTTCAAGTCTCACTTGAATGGCCTTAGCTTCGATATTCAAATGACTGATGTAATGGTATACTTTTCTTCTCGCTGTATCCGATTAAAGTCATTTTCAAAACCCTGTGGTCTCATATTTTCATTTTATTTTTTAGCAAGAACTAGCGTAGGACGCAATAATTTTCTTTATAGAAGGAGCGTCTGTAATGTATAGGACGATACGATAAGATAAGACATAGCAGACTTTGAAAGATATCCTTGTGAATAGATGGGGTCGAGGAGAGGTGGGAATTGTAGCTTGTGCCTTGTTCTGGGGTCCAGGAAGTTCAAAGGGGTCCATAAATAGAACCGTACAAGAACAAATATGCTTTATTTATTGGGTTTAAATAAATCTAATGTGAGTGTTGATTCAGCACATTATAATCCTGTCAGCGGATCTATGTATACAGGCCAGCATATTGTACACGGTTAGGCCCTCGACCACAACTAAATAAACATAACTGACATTATGTTAAGTGATTAAGAACGAGGCACTTTATAATGAATACATAATACATTACACAAATAGGGCATAAAACACACATACACAATAAATATTTTTCTATATAAGTTGAAAATATTGAATGACAGTGAAGACAGACTATTTTGTTTGTTAGTGTTCACTCTGTGACATATTGTCTAATAGTCATTAACTCTCACAATGTCGCTTTTTTTCCCGATATTGATATTTTGCTTTATTTCTTCAGGTAAATGTTTTAAAACAATTTCTTATGTACACATTAATAATACTTTATATTTCATTGAAAGTTTACTTCAGATTCACCAGTGTCATCGTCAGCAACCAACCATTGACCATTGTGGTCGTTGGGGGAGCAGTCATTTTTCTCCTTTTTTTTTGCCTATCTTGAGCGGCTGTCAATAGTTCAGTCATTGGTAGCTTTGTCCAATATTTTATATTGTCGAACCAGCATTTCCGCTGACAGCCTCTCCAACGTGACCACTTTCTACAGTGCCTTGGAGGAAGGTTTATGGCAGGTTCTTATACCACATAACGTGACCGAACTATGTCAATTTGCGAAGACAGTAACATATGCAGACAGTGTGCAGACAATCTAATCTGCAGACAATATGCAAACATAATAAAATATGCAGGTTATGTAGTATATCAAACTTTACATTTGTTTATACAACAACATTGTAATAGATCTAGTAATTTTCTTTTACGTTAAATCCTTCACATAAAAAACATCTTTTCTCTTAAATTTCTTTCTCTTTGAATTCTTACTTCATAAAAACTATCTCTTCTCTTTAATTTCATTCATCATAAAAAATATTATTTCTCTTAAATTTCTTTATTCGTAAAAACCTCTTCGCTTTAATTTCTTTCTACATAAAAACCATCTTTTCTCTTCAATTTGTTTATTCATAAAGTCTCACATAAAAACTACCATTCTTCTTTAATTTCAAAAGTTGCCTCGAAACGCGCCACTACTACGCGGTCTGAAATCGATTGGATAAACTGCCCATCGCCGATGTGTGGAAATTATTGCCCAAATGGATATTTCGTAGAAAGCAATGGCTGTGAGACATGTGAATGCAACCCAGAAAAAGGTTTGATCTATTTGTTATACTGTTTTAAGTCTTAAGCTGTTGTTGTTTGCACTAACCTCCGATTTATATCATCCGAATTAATTTATACTTTAATGAAATAACTTAGCCTACATTGAATGTATAACCATATTCCAAAATAAAAACCAAGCAATCTTATTATTGTGTAATTAGATTTCAAGCAAATTACCTAGCCATAGTATCAGAATGAATCTTCAATTTTAAGCACGGTTCAAACTAATTCGTTCCTGATTAAGGTTTTATCATCTGACTATTCAATGATATAGCCTAGACATGAACGTAACAATGTATGTCTTGTTGGTGTTGATTTAGCACGACTTTTCTTTCATAAAGTCTGTTTTTGACACCACCGAGAGCTGACAGCTGAGTGCTATGTTGTAATATTCGAATACTTACCTAACCCTGCAGTCTAATACTTGTCCTTGTTGCCTAATACTGCGGAGGCTGCCCCTCTTACCATTAGCCCAAAACCTTAGAGTCGTTTGGTTCCGTTGGCACTCGACGGCAGTCTTTGAAGCTCTGTGCGTACTGGTCGTGTATATCGTAGGCTCAATAGGAAGGGTGGATGCGACGGCCGCCTCAGGCGCCAAAGGCAGATAAGCGCTAATGTGACACTTCACAAAATAAATATATATATACAAAAACTTTAGGCGGAAAAATAGAAAATTCATTCCTATTTTTAGTTTAAAGTTTAAATCTAAGAAAGCAATGTTTTCACAAGGTTAACAAGCCTCATTAACCACTGCGTACATTAGCTTAGTCATAATTAATGAAAAATTAATAAACATTCTAGTTAAGTGCCAATTTCAACCTCGCCCCAGGCGCCATTTACTCAATCTACACCACTGTAGATAAATTATGTCCTATGATAAAAAAACCATATCTTTTCATTAATTTCTTTATTCGTAAATCCATTTCTATTCTTTAATTTCTTTCTTCATAAAAGCCATCTCTTCTCTTCAATCTCTATATTCATAAATCCTCACATAAAACTACCATTCTTCTTTAATTTCAAAAGTTGCATCGAAACGCGCAACTACTACGCGGTCTGAAATCGATTGGATAAACTGCCCATCGCCGATGTGTGGAAATTATTGCCCAAATGGATATTTCGTCGAAAGCAATGGCTGTGAGACATGTGAATGTAATCCGTAAACACTGAAGTGAAAACTGCTCCATGTAGTGACCTATCTATCACTATAGATACTATCTATAACTGTGATCTACTCCATTAGTGAAACGAAATTAAAACAAATTTAATCCAACAGCCTGAGTTGTCTTTACGTTATATTCAATTTACTTTTGTTTGTTTAACATGTTCATGTTTAAGAGTTTTAACAAATCTTATCACGAAATATTGATATTTGTTCTTAGAGTTTATGTTTGACGGATGTGAATGCAGCTGTTGAAAATGTATTTACAATGAAAGAGTTGCTGTTTAAATTGCGAGGGGAGAGGGGGAGGGGGAGTCTTGAAGGAATACATTAATCCTTCATGTTAGAGATGCTCATTCTATTCTTTATAAGCCAACACATTCAATACATTGCATATGTTATTTCAATATTAGGAAAAAGTATCAAAGACACCATACAGTTCTTTAAAGAAATAGAAAATCTGGACTAGAAGTAAACACTAAATAAATAAATACATGAACAGGTCATTAGAACAACAAGCAGATAAAACAATTTAAATGTAAAGACACTATTGTCAAAAAGTAATTAAAAATGTAAAAATTTAGAACATGTGAAAACATAAAATTTTTTATTATTATCTTATATTTATGTTACAGGCTCTCCTTTAATAAAGAAGACTATTTCGTCCTACGCTCAAAAATGGTCTGAGTCTAATCGTGTCTTTTATCAGTGTTTTAACCTAACAACTGATGGAGCTTCTAATTTAGGGTGTGCGCCTAGTGATTTTAGACTTAATTATATATGTTTTTATGTTATTTAAAAATTACATTATAAAATGTTTAAATCAAGGCTCAGGTGAGATAAAATGTTTTTTTTAAAAACTCTTTGAACCAGTTTTTAACGAAAAACATTTATTGTAGATATCTATAGGCATTGGCCAAGCTAAAAATAACGTTAGCCAAACAAAGGCCAAAAACAAGCAGGAGAACCAGGTTTGACAAGCTCCAGAATGATCTGAAGAGAACGTTGACAAAACCTGGGATATCTTATTATAGAAATTTGTAATGAACTATTAAAACCCGCCGCAAAAAAAAATTAAAAAAATACAACATTAGATTAGCGACGTCACATGGCAAAGAATTGAAAACAGGAAACATGCAAAACAAACAGTAAATCAATCTAAAACAAGAGAACTTAAACAGCACAAAAAGAGTACCTTACAATTTCAAAGAGGTCACAACATTACTTAAACATGAGCAGCAGGAAAAGGAGATCTAAAACAATTATACACATTTAGTAAACTCTTGAGTGGCAGGACATCTGACTACAATGTGCCAATCCGAGACAAACAAGGTAAACTCCTTTCCTACATTGATGACCAGTTCGGAAGATGGAAAGACTATTTCCAGGAAGTGCTAAAGAGATCACCCCCTCTAAATCCACTCGATCTGACAACAGGAGAAACACTTGCTATAAATATGGAAGAAATATCCAAAGAAGAAATATGGAAGACCATCAATCAAATGAAGACAGGCAAAGCAGCAGGCATAGACAAAATACCAACTGAGATTCTAAAAGAAGGAGGAGCTGAAATCGTTAACCAACTCCACAATATCTATAACGAAATTTAGTCCTGCTGAATGGAAAAAAGGCCTATTGATTGAAATTCCGAAGTATGGGGATTTGTCACAATGTGATATACGGCGAGGAATTAACCTACTCTCAGTACCAAGCAAGGTCTTCAGCAGAACAATGATCAATAGAATGAAAGAAGCCTGTGATGATCTCTTAAGAGAAGAACAGGCCGGGTTCAGAAGCGGAAGATCATGCATTGACCAGATAGCAACACTCCGGATCATTATAGAACAATCTATTGAATGACAATCTCCACTCTATGCTACATTTGTGGACTTTGAAAAGGCTTTTGATACCATTAATAGAGAAACAATTAGGTCAATCATGAGGCACTATGGAATACCTAACAAAAAATAATAGCCATCATCAAAAGTCTCTATGAAAACTTTACCTGCCAAATAGTACATAATGGTAGGCTGTCAAATAAATTCCATGTTACAACTGGAATCAAGCAAGGATGTCTCCTTTCACCACTTCTGTTCCTTCTAGTACTAGACTGGGTCACAAAAGAAACGTATGTCAACTCAGGAAAAGAAATCCAGTGGACCCTTATGCAAAAACTAGAAGATTACCACCCCAAAAAATGCAATTCAAATACTTCTACAAGAAGTTCACTACTAAAGCGGGATAACCTTTGGGCTTTTGGCACGCTTAATGAATTAGAATTTCTACTTTGGCACACTGTTATCAAAGGGTTGCAGACCCATGAGACCATATAAATATAATTATTTCTTATAATGTACAGGTCCAGTTTAATTGCGTCTAAACATTCGGTAAATTTATAGAAAATATTTGATTATAAATGGCTGCAATAATAACAGTCGTATAATCAGATTTTAAGACGATGTGCAAAGGGACATAACTAAATTTTAAATAAGTATTTTCTGTAATTCAACAGTTATTTCCCTTTTATTTATATAAAAATATTTGTTTATAAACGGCTGCAATAGTAACAGTCGTAAAACCAGATTTTACGGGGTTGTGCAATGGGACACAACTAAATTTAGATTAAGCCTTTTCTGTAATTCCACAGTTATTTCCCTTCTATTAATAGGCATCAGCCTTCATTACCCTACCGCTGTTTCTATGTCCGTAGACGACCGAAGCCCAACGTTTCCGAAATAAATTTGTTTTCATCGCCATAAATGCTAAATGTTGTTTAGTGAAGTAAAGGCTTTTTTTTTCGCGCCAATCATAGATCTAAACATTCATAAAAAGAAATTTTAAGGAAAAAAACAAAATAAGATTAAAAATTAAGGATTCTTTGGGTGGTTTTAAGTTTAAGTTTAATACAATGATCTTGTTGTGTTAATTTTGCAACCAAAACATATTGCCTTGTTCTCTCCCTCTAGGCCCTTGGTCATAATGGAAGGGAGTCTAACTTTTTTTGTGACGAATCGTGACGATGACGTGGAAGGGGGGGGGGCTAAACATTGACGTATAAGCTACCTTTACAAATTTTATAAACTGCAATGAAAAGAGATCTATAAATCTAATAATAATTTAATTATTTTTTTATTGGAGACATTTAGGAACGTTTTTTAAAAGTCTACCGCAAGGCAGTCAGATACATCATCCACACAGCTATCGAAGACACATGTGCTAGGTCTAATTGCAAAGGTGAAATATGGGGCAGTAAGATCACGTGTCTTTAAATAAACCAATGTGATTGGTTAAACACACATACACACACACATAGCTTTATATATATATATATATTTATAAAATATATATATATATATATTTAAGCTTATATCTATAGGCTATATATAGATATTGAATAGACAATCACTTTACGTATGTGTTTGTTTGTGTAAATTGGTATAGAATTGAATAAAAACCCACTATAGTCCAAGGGTTGGCAACCTACGACCCGCGTGCCACACTTGGCACGCAGTGCGATTTTCAATGGTACGCGCAACACCCCAGAAAGCAATAATTTCTGTCTCTTCTACAAAAAAATGGAGTGCTAGAACAGGATGACTGTAGGCTGTTGGCACACCGAATGAATTAGAGATCCTACTTAGGCACTCTATTATCAAAAGGTTGCCGACCCCTGGTCTATAGTACTATAGTCTATAGATGATTATAGCTAGATTAGAACAATTATATTCATAATAATTGTAATGTCATAGCATCGTCATCATCATCAATCCCATGACCGTTGTGGTCGTTGGGGGGAGCGAATGGACACTTCGGCATTCAACTTTCTCCATTTTGCCTATCTTGAGCGGTCGTCAGCAGTTGAGTCAACTGCAACCCTGTCCAATACCTTACATTGTCTAACAAGCATCTCCGCTAACGGCCTCTCCTATGCCCAATTTCCACCGTGTTCTGGCAGGCCATTGTGCCGCAACACATGACCGAACCATGTCAGTTTGCGCCGTTTGGTTGTTGCCATTATGTTTTCTTGAGGGCATGTAATTGAGGATATTCTGTCCCAAACATACACATGTGTCCTGTGTTGTACGTAGGAGATTCGAAGTATTTCTCTCATGCATTTATTTCCGAAAGCCTGCAACTTATTTTCAGTTGCTGATAGTTGTCTCACATCCATACAGAACAATAGTTCTGACAAGGGCTCTGTAAAGTCTGAGCTTTGTTGGGAGACCAATGCTTTTACTGGTCCAGATTCTGTTTAGGCGAGCCATTGCCGCCATCGCAGTCCCAATCCTTGCTCGAATTTCTTTCTCACAGCGTCCGTCTGCTGATAGCATAGTCATAGCCTATAATATAGGCCTACATAACAGCACAATATATGTGTCCAATATTGGTCTAATAATATAATCTTGACCTAATGTTGGGCAAATATAGAGTGTATACTCATTAGTAGAATCTGACACAATAGAGTCCTTTAAAAAGAGCTAAAGACATTTCTCTTTGGCTAGTGAATGTGCCTTGCATACTAATACTTCTTCCACTCCAATTCATACCGAGAGCACACTGAGCATGTAGTCAGAGTACCAAACTGGACTTCAGGAACTGAAAATGGTGGTGAGGGTTACGTAGGATCTGTTACTAAAGTTCTTCGATATGAAGCAAAGGTTGTGGTGATGTGGGATAATGGTGCTGAGAAAAGCTTCAAAGCAGGGCATAATGGTGCCTTTGATCTCTATATCTTTGATAATTCCCAATTAGGTTAGTATATTATTCTCTCTTTATGACACTATAACACTAATATAATAGTTATGGCTGTATTATAGCAGCAAACCAAACTAAAGTTTATAGAACAATGCAACTTAAATGGTTTCTGCTGATGAGAATGACTTGGGTAAAGTTATTTTGTAAAATGTTACACATGATGGACATATGATAGAAGACTAAAGTGTAAACTTAAACAGACCTTTAAGTTTTTAAGAAGTTTACCAATCTCATTGATCATGAAATATTAAATGAATTATGTGATCAGCATAATTCCCTTCCATGACATAACTTTCTGTAAGAGATGTTAAATACATATCCGAGCTAGGTAGAGTCAATTATCATATACTATAAGCTTGGCGTGAATGATTCCGATAAAGGTCTTTTATGATAAAGTATCCTTTTCAGACCATGTGGACCAAATGAAGCAGCTTTTCTGTTTCCGTGACCATGCTATGAAAGGGGATTGTGTACATTCCACAGTCACCTTTATATTAGCTCAACTAATGTCCGGTAACCAGATACAGATACACTCTCAAGATCCAGTGGCAATATAAACTATATTTTAAAATTGTCTTCAACATTTGTTTTCAACACAGAAATTGAGCTTTTGTGGTCTCTGCGCAGCATGTTTGGTCATACCGAAGGCCCTCGGTTCATACGCACATTAACATTCTTTAAAAAAAAAGAATTTGGAGTTTCTTATTAAGTCTAACCATCTCTGATAGGAATCTGACATTAGTTAGGGAAAGCAAAGCAGCCTGGCCATATTGCTTGACATATAATGCTCTTGTATGCTTGGGCTACGGAAACTAATGAATGCTGCTTCACTTGCCCTATAGACCAACAAAATCTGAAAGAAATATTTTACTTTACAAAATAGTGCTAATATTTCCATGACCAATTGTTTTATTTTCCTTGGGGTGTGAGACATCCTACAGTGACTTGAGGTGTGAGACATCCTACAGTGACTTGAGGTGTGAGACATCCTACAGTGACTTGAGGTGCGAGACATCCTACAGTGACTTGAGGTGTGAGACATCCTACAGTGACTTGAGGTGTGAGACATCCTACAGTGACTTGAGGTGCGAGACATCCTACTGTTACGTCCACAATCCCCTTGTGGCCAGAGCTGTGTAGATCTTGCTGATAATTCTCGTTAGTCCTAGGGGAGACTTTAATTATTAGTATTTATGTTTCAGTATTACACGAACTCTTCTTATAGTCCTGGGCACAAATTCAGGATTTGTATTCCAACATTTCCTTTCTTGTAAATTATAGTAGTAGATCAATCTTATTGTAATGTATACAACACAATATAATAGGAACTTGACAAGGAAGCTTCAGTGTAACTGTTGTTGATAGTTTATTTCAGGTGGTATGTTCAATATATACAATATATCTATTATGTACAGTTAGAATAAAATAGTGCAAACACAAACGTTCTCAAACGAACATATTTTGAAACTCTCTGTCTTTCAGACAAAACAAATCATTAAATACTATCCGAGTGGTGCAAGGGATAGACCCATTACCAGTAGGGGTGAAAATCATGGTATCATTACAAAACTCATAACAAAAACGATAGGAACTTCCCCTATTAAATAATGAGTCGTTCCCAGACTCTGAGAATTTGAGATCAACACAGAATCCCAGCATTACCTAGAACCTTTCGTTTTCCTACTAAACGTCCTAATATTGTGTGTAGTAAGAAAAGAGAGAGAGAGGAGAATAAACATTGCGTGTTCCAATTCTTGGAAAAACAACATACATGACACGCCCCCACCCAATGAAAGAAATAATGTACCATAATTACCCAAGTAATACTCAACATGGTACATTTTTCGTACTTAACACTATCGTTTTAACAACCAACAATCAATGGAAGATTATAAGACAATTTAAGCAAACATGGCTCACTGGCACAACTAAATTATAAAAAGTGTCACTACCCAATGGTAATTGTGATTATAACGTGATGGACAAATATTTCCCCGTTAATATTAATATTAACTAATGTCTCAACAAGTACAAATAATTCAAAAATATTCTAGTCATTCTTATTTTAACTATGTACAGTTGTGTGGATTTCCACCAAAAATTTGCAAAAAGTCTTAATCTATTTAAACAAATATAACATTGCTCAAACTCTGTCAATTTTCAACAGTTTACTTCTAATATACAAACCAAAATATAAGTAATACGTAACTCGAATCAACCTATAGGTTACTTCCCCTTTAAATTACAGTGTCAACTTGACATTAACAGGGTTCATACCTAAGATGATGATACTTCCCCTTTTCTCAAATATGAGGAGAAAATACGCTCCAGTTACGATTACTACAGTAATCTCAATATTAAAATGTAATCCACTATTATGCGTTTTTGGAAAATTTGAAAGTTTAATATAAAAGTTTGTTCAGGGTTGAATGAGTGCACACCTTTAGGTACCATTGTTTCGCTCCGTTCCTGGATATATGGAATATATATAACCTATACAACATAGTGAATATCCACTAGTTTTTCCCATTCTATTACCATGATATAACAATTTAGCAATAGATTTCCAATATTATCTATTAATTTATACCAATTGATATTACATCTCTTTCTAAGATAAAAATTGTACATATTATTATTTAGTTCCATTCATTAACTAAAATAAAACAAGATAATAAATCAACCAGCTCAAAGTTTTCCCACTTAATTGCATGTGATGACAATTACTTTTATCCATCCATATCAAGTAAATACGTGCATATTATATATTTATTGCATCATGCATCAACATTTAAATGGAATTTCTTTTCCATAATCAAATGAATTTAAAATATATCAGAACATCAATATTATACATGATTATAAGAATTATTAATACTTTCAAAAGACTTGACTTCTGTATGATACAAGTATTCTATAGGTAGTCCATAATCAAAATTCAAACGAATGATAGGTTATCATGACACATTCTTAATGAATAAGTGAGATGATCTGAAAAGGAAGTATAGGGTTATTCAGTCAATCATGTAGCACCCGAGATAGAGTATCAGCTGTGACGTTGTCCCTACCCCTCAGGTGTTTTATGTTTAAGTCATAGGCTTGGAGGAATAAGCTCCATCTAACAAGCCTCTGGTTTTGCTTGACCCTGGAGAGAAAAGTCAGAGGGTTGTGGTCGGTCAGTATTTCTATCGGGTACCCAGAGCTGTTTACATAGAAATCAAACTGTTTTAACGCTAGGATCAACCCTAAAAGTTCCTTCTCACTTGTATTATAATTACGTTCATGGATATTGAATTTCTGTGAGTGGTAGCACACCGGGTGCTCCTCTCCGTGGTCATCCTGCTGAGTCAGCACCGCTCCTATCCCAGTATCGCACGCGTCTACTGCAATTTTAAAGGGTCTATCAAAACGCGGGGTCACCAAAATAGGTGCCCTGGATAATCTTAACTTCAACTCATCAAACGCCTTTTGGCACTTGTCAGACCAAACAAAGCGATTGTTCTTCTTTAGTAGGTCAGTTAAGGGGCAAGCTACCGTAGAAAAGTCCTGGCAAAACTTACGATAATACCCGGCCATTCCAAGGTAACTACGGAGTTGTTTCCTTGTCTGTGGCACTGGGACATTCTGAATAGCTTCTATTTTAGCATTTACTGGTTTAACCTTTCCACCACCCACTACATGTCCAAGATACTCGATAGTGGCATGTCCAAACTGACTCTTAGCCAGGTTTATTGTCAAATTAGCGTCATTCAGTCGTTCAAACAAGTGTCGTAGTTGACTGACATGTGTCTTGAAATCTGTACTATACACCACTATGTCGTCGAGGTAGGCATTACACTGGAAGATACCGCGAGTGAGGGTGTTTATAAGCCTTTGAAACGTCGCAGGGGCATTACGGAGTCCGAATGGCATGACCTTATACCTGTAAAGTCCGTCAGGTGTCACAAAGGCGGATACTTCCTGTGCCCGTGGTGTCAAAGGAATCTGAAAGTACGCGGAGAGAAGATCAATTTTTGTCACATACGTCGCGTCACCTATCTTATCAATGAGGTCATCAATACGAGGAATGGGATACGAGTCAGTCTTTGTCAAATTATTTAATTTCCTAAAGTCTGTACAAAACCGCAATGTGTTGTCGGCTTTTGGTACCAACACACAGGGTGAAGACCATTCGCTATCACATTCTTCCACATGTCATTTTCTAACATATACTTCACCTCTGCTCTAATATGTTCAAGTCTGATGGGGTTAACCCTATATGGATGCTGTTTAATTGGCCTGGCACCCTCAGTTAATACTACATCGTGTTCTATTAGATGTGTCCTCCTGGGAACATCTGTAAACAGTGACTTATATTCATGTACCAGCTCAATAATCTTCTCCTTATCTTCTACCGGAAGATGTTCTAGCCTTGTATCTAAACTCTTAAGGGCATCTGTATTATTAAGTTTACTTTCTGCAAACTTATATTCTATCCTAGATAAATCCGTCGGGACTCTAGCTAATGAAATCATGGGGACCTCCCGTGGTTTACTCTTTTCCCTGGAAACATAGGGCTTAAGCAAATTAATATGGCATACCCTCTGCTTTTGTCTCCGGTCAGGAGTCTTTATCAAATAATTGACCTCGCCAAGCTTTGACTCTATCTCATAAGGTCCACTAAACTTTGCACTTAAAGGCTGATTTTGCAAAGGTAGAAACACAAGAACTTTGTCACCTGGTGCAAAAGTTCTAGCTGTAGCTTTACGGTCATAGTTCTGTCTCATACGCTCCTGCATCTGTGGAAAATGAATCTTCACATGGTTAAAAGCATGATAAAGCCTATTTTTAAATTTATCTACATATGACAAAAGTCCAATCGGTTCACTGTCCGTTAGCCAAGTTTCATGTAGAAGTTTCAACGGACCTCTGACTGAGTGTCCATACACAAGTTCGAATGGGCTAAACCCCAGGGATTCCTGAGTGGCCTCCCTTGCAGCGAACAGTACATAAGGCACACCCTTATCCCAGTCTTTCTCGTTTTCATAACAGTACTTTTTAAGCATCGATTTTAATGTCTGATGAAACCTTTCCAGAGCTCCCTGGCTCTCAGGATGATAGGCACTTGATAGCCTATGGCTTATCCCTAATTGTTCCATGACTTGTTTGAAAATGTTCGAAGTAAAGTTAGTCCCCTGGTCGGACTGTACTGTCTTCGGTAGGCCATAACGTGTGAAGAAATTTGTCAGGGCGTCTACCACCTTCACTGTTGTTATGTTCCGCAACGGAATGGCTTCCGGGAAGCGAGTGGATGAACACATGACTGTGAGCAGGTATTGAAAACCGGCTTTTGTTTTCGGCAACGGGCCCACGCAATCAATGAGTATATGACTGAATGGTTCGTTGAACGCTGGTATCGGCTGGAGTGGAGCGACAGGAATTCGTTGGTTAGGACGTCCTACCATTTGGCATACGTGGCAAGTCTTGCAGTATTGTTCGACATCTCTTCTCAGTCCTGGCCAGTAGAAGTAAGGGAGGATACGGTGGTGCGTTTTTCGGACTCCCATGTGACCAGCGAAAGGAAGATCATGCGCCATACGCAGTATATCTTGACGATAGCACTTAGGTATTACAATCTGGTGAATACTGTCCCACTCGTTTGTACCTGAGTTGAGCGGTTTCGACTTTCTCATCAACACTTCATCTTTCATGTAGAAACATTCCGCCATTGCATCTGCAGTCTTTTCATCAACAGCTTTCATTCTGAGTTGCATTATTACTTCGTCATTCAATTGTTCTTTCACCAATTTCTGTTTTGGTGACAAAATGTTATCGTTCTCGGTTGCATCACCAGTTGTTAGTTCAGCAAAGAACGTAGCACTTAAATCGATGTCAGGTGTTTCTGTTATCACTGTTTCATTCGCATGTGTGTCTTCAGAACAGACAAACACATCTTTCGTTGCACTACACGGCGTAGCAGGAGTCTTTACCGACTTTTTTTTCTGCATTGCTCTTGTCAGTGCACATGTTGGGCGTTCATTGGCAGGACGTAGGTTTTTGTCCTCCGCCATCTTTGTCTCCAACACTTTAACCATGGGCTCGACAGTGACTCTGCCGCCCATAATGTCATTTCCTAATATCATGGAAACGCCTTTGACGGGTAGTGCGCGCCACACTCCCACTACGATGTTACCTGTAAAAATATCCGACTCGAGTTTTATTCTGTGCAGTGGAGCTTCCACAGCCTCCATACTAGCACCTCTCAGCACAACAGACTCACCGGTACTGGTGGCATCTGTTAACGGCACACTGCCCTCCAGGATCACGCTGACAGCAGAACCCGTGTCACGTAATATCTGTATTTTCTTCTTGCTGAGTACATCGACTTCTGTCGACACTGTCCCCTCGTAGACAAAGGGTCGAAAATCGGATAGGTCGTCCTCTTCCGGGACTTCAGGAACCATCTGTTCCTCACGGCCTTCTGAAAGCATAATAGATTGAGTACAGCTATTCTCTTTTACCTTAGATAGACTGTTCTCAAAAACCATCGACTCCACAACTATGGGCGATGCCGGCCGCATTTCTTTTGAGTTTCTTGACCCTGTGTTGCACACTTCTTCTGTCTGCTTGCTATCTTTCTGCACTCTGGCACAGTGTAGAATAGCACCTTGCTTCTTGGTAAGGATCCAACAATCTTTCTTCATGTGGCCCTCTTTCTTGCAATTGAAACATACCACCTTTGCTTTATTTACATCTGTCTGCTTCCTGAAATGAACTAAGTTACTATTATTATTTACACCACTGTTCTTATTATTGTTTTCACTTGTCTCTTTTGGTTTACTAGCCTCCTTGGGCTCTGGTTTGTGCACTTTGGGTTTGTCAGCATAATATGGCTTTATGCTGGCGTGAATTATGGCATAGTTATCTGCCAATCTAGCAGCTTCATGCACATCTTCAACCCCTCGGTCTGAGATGTGGGTTTTAATATCCACTCGAATACAATCATTGAATTCCTCAAACAATATTAGGTTCTTGAGTTTATCAAACTCACTTACATTCTGTGACCTTAGCCACTGTTCTAACATCTTCTCCTTTTGTCTCAAAAAGTCTACATGAGTTTGATCATATGCCTTCTTTCTGTCTCTAAATAGCTTTCTATATTTTTCTGGTGTCAGGGAATAACTTTTTAGCACCCTATCTTTGATTACTTCATAGTCATTTATTTCCTCGGGTGTTAAACTCAACACTACGTCCAATGCTTTTCCTTTGTTGAGAGTTGACCTTAACAATAAAGCCATCTTATCATCAGGGAACTGATAATCTACAGCTATCCTCTCAAAAAGCAAAAAGAAATCTTGAACATCTTCTTCTCTGAATATAGGCAAGTGTTGCTTCATTGCGCTAATATCCATACCATCGCTGTCCCTACGATGGTCAGGTCTGTTCATGCGTGCCATCTCTATCCTTTCTCTGCTTTCAATCCTAATTCTTTCCAATTCCATTCTCTTCATAGCTAATTGGAATTTTAGGTTTTCACTCAACCCTTCATCTTCATCATTGTTTGATGATCTAGATGACATATTTCTTACCTCGTCTCCGTGGGCAATTACCTCACCCCCACTGGGAGCTACATAACCTTCATTGATATCGTTCTGTCCCACTTCAACTACACTACCAGTGTTCATGGCATTCTGCCCGTTCAAACATGTCATAATTTCTTTGGTCAAACGATTACGATTAGGTCTTGCCTGTCCTGCCTCAATCCCAAAGGACTCAGCTAATTCTTTTAGTTCAGCAAATGACATGGCATTAAGTTCCTCACTTGATATATTCGAAGCCATAGTATAGCGTTCGAAATATTTGTTATAGTAGAGTATATATTGTATAATAAAATATAAAGTTCCAACTTACGATTTGTCCAGAAATTTGCACAATATAATATTAAACACTTCGTGGAATCTTCACACTTCCCCAGGCATAAATACGCAAACCAGTTCTCTCCTCTTTTTAAATAGTTTCACAGTCCTAGAAAACGAAACACAAATATGCCGCTCTCAGTACTACTAATGTCACAAAATATTTATAGGTCAGGAAAAATATAACTCAAATTTTCCAGACGAGATCAACAAATTTTTTTCAATCCTAGATCAAGAAAAGTAGAACTCAAATCTACCGAACGAGACCACCAAATCTTGTCAATCCTAGGTCAGGAAAAGTAGAACTCAAATATACCGGGCGAGACCACCAAATTTTGTTACGTCCACAATCCCCTTGTGGCCAGAGCTGTGTAGATCTTGCTGATAATTCTCGTTAGTCCTAGGGGAGACTTTAATTATTAGTATTTATGTTTCAGTATTACACGAACTCTTCTTATAGTCCTGGGCACAAATTCAGGATTTGTATTCCAACATTTCCTTTCTTGTAAATTATAGTAGTAGATCAATCTTATTGTAATGTATACAACACAATATAATAGGAACTTGACAAGGAAGCTTCAGTGTAACTGTTGTTGATAGTTTATTTCAGGTGGTATGTTCAATATATACAATATATCTATTATGTACAGTTAGAATAAAATAGTGCAAACACAAACGTTCTCAAACGAACATATTTTGAAACTCTCTGTCTTTCAGACAAAACAAATCATTAAATACTATCCGAGTGGTGCAAGGGATAGACCCATTACCAGTAGGGGTGAAAATCATGGTATCATTACAAAACTCATAACAAAAACGATAGGAACTTCCCCTATTAAATAATGAGTCGTTCCCAGACTCTGAGAATTTGAGATCAACACAGAATCCCAGCATTACCTAGAACCTTTCGTTTTCCTACTAAACGTCCTAATATTGTGTGTAGTAAGAAAAGAGAGAGAGAGGAGAATAAACATTGCGTGTTCCAATTCTTGGAAAAACAACATACATGACACTACAGTGACTTGAGGTGTGAGACATCCTACAGTGACTTGAGGTGTGAGACATCCTACAGTGACTTGAGGTGCGAGACATCGTACAGTGACTTGAGGTGTGAGACATCCTACAGTGACTTGGGGTGTGAGACATCCTACAGTGACTTGAGGTGTGAGACATCCTACAGTGACTTGAGGTGTGAGACATCCTACAGTGACTTGAGATTTGAGACATCCTACAGTGACTTGAGGTGTGAGACATCCTACAGTGACTTGAGGTGTGAGACATCCTACAGTGACTTGAGGTGTGAGACATCCTACAGTGACTTGAGGTGTGAGACATCCTACAGTGACTTGTGATGAATGTAAAGAAAAATGAATCAAAGGAATTTGTTGGAAGTGCTCTGTCTGTGGCAACTATGACTTGTGTTCCTCCTGTTAGGGTCAAGTGGAAGTGTTGAGTCTGTGACTAGTATGACTTGTGTTCCTCATGTTTCTTTTTTAAGATGTGACACCAATAGGCTTCTAGCACTCGGTGAGGCCTTTTTTTGTGTGTGGTTATTTTAATATTTTCTGGGTAGTAAAGTGTCTAAGATTTCTTGGTTTATAAACCATATCTATGATTTAATCTAAAATTGAATTCGTCCATATATGAGGTCACTATATAAAGTAAGGAGAAATAAATTGAGAAAAGAGAGCTATTTGATTAAATCTTCTGTCACACAATGATTGTGTTGATATTTAAATTATTGATAATTTTAGCTTAGAAATGAACTTTCAACTTATGCATCAGTCTTTGTATAGCCATAGTTGATACTTTGCCTTCCAACAAAATAAAAAAAATTGTGTTTAAAAACAGAAAGGGGCTAGTGTTGAATAGTAATATTGTAGTAGATTCTTGTACCATTATACATTAGGCAAATTTTAATTTCAATATGGAAGAAAAACTCTTCAATAGTATAAGTCATGCGTTTATTGTTTTAGTTTATCATATGAGAAATGAATACAATTATTATTTAAATACACAAAGAACTTTTGGCTTAAAAAGCACGCACTCGACTTACTTTGTACATACTAGGCGTAGTACATATGACATTTGTTTTTCTCTCATTCTGGAAAGAGGGCTGGAAAATCAGGCATATCCGAGTTCCTTTCATTCACTGCTAGTTTTGCAGAAGTAAATAAATATTTCTAAGACTACACATTCACTAACATACACTTTATTTATTTTCACTCACATCAGCCCCCTCCCCCTTTTCCTCTCCTCTACAAACACATGGCTGCAACATTTCACCCTTGTATAATATACAAGGGTGAATATACTGGATATAATATTCTGCTTGCAGTTTACTCTGTGTGACTTTAAGTCTGATTAGGCAAACGCATTCACGGTGCCCTTTACTCGGCAGGAACTGGAGTATGTCTTGAGACGGTGCAAGGCTAAGAAGGCCCCAGTGCTGGATGGGATCAGCAACGAGCTGATCACTCACCTGGGACTGGTGGTAAAGGCAAACTCTTGGAGCTCGTAAACCGATCATGGTCTGAAGGTGTCCTACCGAAACATTGGAGAGAAGCCTTGGTGGTACCCGTCTTGAAGAGGAGTAAAGACCCGGGCCAGGCTGAAAGCTACCGACCGATTTCCTTAACATCGTGTGTAGGGAAGGTAGCTGAGAGACTAATCAATAGGAGGCTTGTGAGGTTCATAGAGGAAAATGGACTGGTTGCCCCATCGCAGACCGGCTTCCGTAGCGGAAGAAGCTCGATGAATCAGGTGACGCTCTTGGTTCAGAAAATGGCTGACGGGTTTCAGCGGAAAGAGTCCACACTAGCAGTGTTCCTAGATTTTAAACAGGCCTATGTCAAAATTTGGCGGCCGGGGTTATTGTTGAAGTTACAGAGGCTACGTGTGACCTCTAACATGTACAAATGGATTCAAGGGTTCCTAACCCGAAGGATAGTGGCAACTCGTTACGGGAAAGCGATCTCTCGGAAGTGCGTCCTGGAGCAAGGATTGCCACAGGACTCTGCACTGTCCTGTACATTGTTTCTAGCTTTTATCAATGACCTGCCGAACTATCTGGGAAGCTCGTCGCTGCTTTTCGCGGACGATCTTGTGGTCTGGTCGACCGGGAGGGAAGCGCCTGCTCTACAGCGGACCCTCCAGCAGGATTTGAACGCAGTAGCCTGTTACGCCAAGCTTTGGGGTATGGAGGTAAATTGCCTAAAAACAGTTTATTGGCTCTTTACCCTTGTAATCGACATATTCAAAGTGCCGATCGAGCTGAATATTGACGGCCGCGCTCTCGCATGCGACCAGAAGCCGGTCTATCTCGGTGTGACACTGGACGGAAGCTAAAGATGTATGACCATGTGAGGTTAGTCCAAGAGACAGCCGCTTCGAAGCTAAACATTGTCAAGAGACTGACCAGTACTGGCTGGGGTGCAAAGGCGAGTGTGTTGAGAAATCTCTACCTAGAGAGCGGTAAGATCTCAAATGGATTACAGCCTCCCGGTACAAATCTATGCGTCTGATACTGCGTTGAAGACGTTGGACTCTGTACAAAACCAAGCCCTCAGACTAATATGTGGAACGTTCCAAACCGCCCCGACATCGGCTGTGGAAATCATGGCAAACGTGCCGCCTCTGAATTGGAGAAGGAAAAGGGCCGTTATAACTGCATATGAGCGGTAAAAACGGTTGGAAGAAAGTTCGCCTCTCAGGAAGCTCGTCGATTCCTGGGAGGGCAGAAAACGGATCTCAATGCAGTCCTTTATGCACCACGCACTGAAGCTCAGCACAGCGATCGGATTCTCGGTCGACCGCACGCCTCTGCGGACGGGAGTGGAGCCTCCTCCTCACCTATCTTTCAACCTACCAGAGATACAGGCGAACCTGATTGCAGCTGCTCTTTAAAGCCTTTCTTAACCGGGTCGAACCTGAGATCGGTGATCTAGTTTGCAAACCATAGTTACGTGTACGAATACAAACCCATAACCGTTCTATGAGGTCGCAGATCGGGGTTTGCAATCTTAACAAGGCCTTTCCTACATTTGACGTACTTCTCTGGAAACGTAAACAAATATGGTCTCATCATCGTTTAAGTACAGTTCCGCCATGTTGATTACCGCAACTATGCATTCGCGTCTTTCTGCACCTTTCTGCGCCTTTGCGCTCAAAAAAGTGCCATGTTCGGCCTAGGTTTGCTCAACACGACGTGCAAACCTCCAACCATGGTTCGCGATCCATTCCAACCCGACATCGCCAACCCATGACCGGCAGGTTAATACGGAGAACGGTTCGGGTAGGATCGACGATCTGGTTTGCGAACCTAGGGTTTGGCCCGGTTAAGAAAGGCCTTAAGGACGGTATGGGCATACTCAGGATTCGTCGAGGCATACACTGATGGGAGCGCGATCAGTGAGACCGAAGCGCGTTCTGGGTATGGTGCTATTGTGTCGTACCCGAAGGCAGTAGAAAAACGGGTTGAGCTAAGTGGGCCTTGCGGGAAAATCTGCATTTTCAAAGATGCAGAGATGGAAGCCATCAGAATTGTCGTAGGGGCAATTGGGAAAACGTTTGAAGAAGCACTAGCTGCTCGTGCTGATGTGGTAATCTTCAGTGATGCGCTTTCAGTACTCCAAGCCATCGACGGCTTGGGGTCATGGCCCGAACTGCTTGTCCGACTGTTGGTTGCTATTTCCGACCTGATCCTCAGGTACGAGGTGAAGGTCATTTTGCAGTGGATTCCAGGTCATGCAGGAGTCGCTGGCAATGAGATAGTGGATGCCTTGACCAAGAAGGGATCCCTGGTACCCACTCCGAAGGGTACGCCCACCTTCGAGAGTGCCCGCAGATCAATACGTGAGTGGGAGTCAAGACAATGGTGGAAGAATTGGGACGAGTCTGACAAGGGTCGAGGTGTGTGGCAGCAACTAAAACGGCCAAATCGAGCTGATCCGTGGTGTAGACTCCGCAGGAGATAACAGACAACGATTGCCCAGTTCCGGACAGGACACTGTCCTATTGGTGCCTATTTTGGACGATTTAGGCCCAATTTCGATTCGCGGTGTCGACATTGCTTTGAAGCAAAAGAGACGGTCGAGCATTTGCTTTTAGACTGCCCTACCTTGAAGGAGGAAAGAGTGGATGGGAACGGTCAACGGTTTGCACCGAACCTATACGGTGATTTAGCTGTGCTACGCAGTACAAGTGTGTTTATACTCCGAATCCTAAGAGATTAGTCTCGATTTGATCACTCCGTTGAAGTGAGGTTTAAAGTCTGGTATCAAATTAGTTCTACTGTCCATCGTCTCATATCTTAGTTTTTGTAATTTTGATAACTGGTTTATGCCCATTCGACACTTGCCCTTGACCAAGAACGTGGGCTTGCCCTGTTCATCCTTCGAGAACCGCTCATCATCCCTCAGATTTAGTTACTTAAATACATAAGTACAAATGATATTATGATAAAGATACTTTGCATTCTAAATTTCAAGTCAACTTAGATTTTAAACTGATACCTCCAGTATAAAATATTACAGTATGCTAGTTGACCTAAATACAAATAATTTATCTCATTGGAAATTGCTTCTCTGGCAAATTGCAGTTGTATTTTTGTCCACATAGCTAATAGCAAACGAAACACAAAAAAAGGCCAGGGGAGGGGGGCAAACCGAAAACCGGTTTAAACTCAGATTGCTAGAACCATAATTCGGTTTTGAAAAAAAAAAATACAACGATATTAACATTTTTAATTTATAGCCAAGAGAAACTGGTTAACTCTGTTAAATACGTGAATACACATGTTATTATGATAAAAAGAATTTGCATTCTAAATTTCCAGTCAACTTAGATTTTAAACTAATACTTCCAGTGTAAAATGTTACAGTATGCTAGTTGACCTAATTTCTCTTATTTGGAATTGCTTCTCTGGCAAATAGCAGTTGTTTCAAAGCTCGGGGCCCTCTATTAAAAACCTCATTCAAGCTTGACCGCTCACTTGGGAGATTTTCGCTTATCACACAGGAAACCCTCCTAACCCACTGACAGCCACAACAAACGAGTGACGTGAGGAATTTCTTTGGCACTGAATTCAAATTGTCTTAACAACAAACCTGATGTTCTGTGAGTAAAGCAAGTTGTATCACAAACTATTTGGCGCATACAAGACGGATTTCTGCGTCAACCTCACTACACTTGAGTTGGTCAGTCAAAGATATTAGGTAGTTAGTTCACATAGTGTATGGGGCACGGTAGCCGAGCGGCAGCGCTAGCGACTGGCGATCCGAGGGTCCTGGGTTCAAATCCTGGTGAAGCCGGGATTTTTTCCCAGGACTTGAGGGTGTCCCTGAGTCTACCCAGCTCTGATGGGTACCTGACATTAGTTGGGGTAAAGTAAAGGCGGCTGGGCATTGTGTATGCCGTGGCCACAGAAACTGGTGAACGCTGCTTCACCGGCCCTATGATCACTTTGGTCCGATGGGTACTTTACTAGTTCACATAGTGTAATACAGCAGACTCCATTTTGGTATAGTTTATTCTATACAATTGAAATATCTAATCTTATTTTTTACTCCCTTTCTTTTAACTTGCACTGTCTGTCTGCTTGGTTGGTTGGTTGCTTGGATGTTTGATTGTTAGCAAAACTTTGCATCAATTTTTCGGTCACTTCCCATCGTCCGATCGAGCCGAAACTTGGCCAGCAGACGTGTCTCAACAAACAATACATTCTATCAAATTTTCAGCATCGTAGCCTTTGGAATAGTCACGAATACCTTCCACCAATTTGTGAATCGAAGAACAAATTTTACGAAAAAACATGACTGCCTTTGACGGAAGTAACTAAACTTTTCGGATATGTTCGTTTTTACGAAAACAATACGAATGAAAACGACAAAATGTAGCCGAAACAAAGCGAAGCGACGATCGTGGCTTCACGCATTAAAAAAAAATGCGGAATAGTTAAAATTAAATATGTATTTGCCGACATTATCGATTCGAAATTTTAGTTTTGCAGTGGAGTGGAAATGGTAAACTTAGTATACAAATAAAGGGAAAATAATAAAAACTGTGGTTTTCTTGTTTAATATAAGCTGTGATTTCTAACATATATTAATATGGTAATTTTTGGATCCTTATTTACTATGTATACATAAGTTTAGTGTATGTTTATTTGTTTTCTTATCGAATTCTAATCCATTTAACCTAAATAATAATATTTATTTTAAAGTGTTTTTCTTTTTTATCCTAATGAGTTCTACACACTATTTATACTTTAAATGTATTTAACATCCCAGCGTATCTAAATCCTTTATATTATTATTGAATTTATATGTATACATGTATGTATGTTTCAGGGTGGCGGGCGACTCGACATTTGTAACATTAATTGACCCACTTTCCAACCTATCGAGCTGAAAAATGGCACATAGACATAGAGCTCTAAGCTAAAAAATTTTTTTTTTATTTTCATCCACAAACCCACACTCCAAGCCCACAAAATTATCTACAACCTTTTTTTTCCCTTTTACATTTGATGGTGCGCGTTGGTGAATCCTTACTTAATGCACATGCAGAGTGGAACGCAAATAGTGAAGCCAGCACAATGCCTAGCTGTCTTTGCTTTAGCCAAATAATGTCAGGTACCGAACGGGATACTCTCCATACAAAGGCCTCTTGCTTGGATTCGAACAAGAGATCCTTCGGAATGCAATCCTAACGCCGCACTGTCGCCAGACCCCCATGCCACATAACTGGAAACTAGTGAACAAATTCTTAACTTTGAGAACAAAGATACATGGATACATGGATATATGGATAATGCTCTGTGAGGGACACTTCACTAACTATTTTATGAGCATCTTTCCATGCCTGGTCCTGTGGTTAGTTCACCGGACTTGTCAACCGACGAGTCGCGAGTTCTATTCCTGCTGCCGACCGATCCCTGCCGCCGACCGATCCCTGCCGCCCTGCAGGGCCTAGTGGACCTATTAATCTTATAGTAGTAATCGTATAGGAAAGTATGTAAAACGTATAATCAACACTGCCTTAAACTTGCGGCATACTAAGAAATTTTTGGCGTCATCCAGATTCTCAGACTATTTTAAAAAAATGGACTATATACAAACAAAAATACCAATATTACTTAACGATGTGCTGTCTCAAACAATGTAATGTGTACTGCCAATCAGAATGAACCAGGTTTGACACCTGTACCGTGTCTCTTGGCATTCAACAGCGGCCAAGTGCAACGTCACGCATTGACGCCCTCAATGATACTCCCCCCTCTCCAGCCCCCCCCCCCTCACATTGAAAAAAGGCATTATCCGTGACGCATCAACAATTAAACGCCAGCAAGCTGTTTCTCCCCCCCCCCCCCCCCTTTAACGCCTCCCAACACCCAGCCTGCACCCAACATCCCCCACAGCCACACACGCAACCACACGCCCAGCCATATTTCCTGTACGCAATGAACCTTCAATTGATTATTACCATTGAGTCAGCGAAGACGTGTTTAGCAGCTTTCACCATTAATAATTCCCTAAGCATGCACCGAAAGTGGCTGGAAGCATTTCTATTTAAAGAGACCAATTTAGACTGGACAATGGTTTCAGTTTTGAACTATTTATAATCGCCAGTCTGCATCCGGGGGCAACTCTTCCGTGTCAATCATTGACACGTATCCCCCTCCCCCACCCCATCTCTTTCCCTCTGTGACGAACCTATAATGACTATATGGAATCCTAACTGAAAGTTTAGTATCTAATACAATTATTAGGCATATCATTTCCCTTTCTTCCCAGGCATGGAATGGGTTGCCTGAACAAACCAGGAATATCAACAAGAACATTATTAAATACCCTTGTAGTAATAAAATTAAACCACAGATAAGCGTAGGGTGCAAAAATCTTCTGTGTAGAAGGAGCGTCTGTAATGTATCTATCTATCGATAAATAAATAAAGATATATTATATGAAGTACAATGTTTGTGTCTAATCCGACTCCCATTGGTTAATTTTATGGCACGTGACCTTATTGTCTCAAATTTTACTTTTGCGATCTCGCTTTCTGTAAGTGTCTTCCCTAGCTGAGTGGTTAGCTTCCCGGACTGCCATGCGGTGACCTGGTTTCTTTCTCTCCCCCCCCCCCACCCCACCCCCACTGATATCTTTTTTTTTTCTTCTGTATAGCAATAGGCAGGCTACTTTAAAAAAAAATCCATTCAGATTTCTATTTTTAAAGATTTTAGAGAATTTTAGGACTTAAAGCTTTTCTAACATGTTTTCAATAAGTAGAAAGTAAAATCTAATAATAACATTCTAGACATACGGGAGACGGGTGTTCGATTCTCATGCAGTGATAGTCCTAACTTTTTGTTAAATAAAAAGACATGCGTTTTTTTAACCCGATTTTAATATTTATTTAAAATTACTTTCCTAAATGTTTTCAGTATATAATTAATAATTGGATTTTTGTAAAATTATCATAGCTTTCTAAACAATTGTAGAATATACAACTGCTATCTGCTGTAGCTATAAGCTTATGTTAAAGGTTTTCCCTGGTCAACGCCTGGCAATTTTACATGTATTAAGATAAAAATAAAGACTTATCCTGTTGCCGTGCTGAGGGTTGAGATGATCGAGTGATTCTACCAAAGGTGGGCAGGAAGGGGGAGTCCCATGCCCCAGGGCATCACGTGGGACGCACAATTATATATACGAAATAATGCAAGCGAATAAAAAAATAAGAAGAAAAGATCCACAGAATCGACTAAGTTTATTTGCGTCCGGGGACGGTTAAAAAAGGCGGAAAAAAAGGGGCGGGAACTTGGATTTGTTCAAATATTACCTGCAAGACTGACTTTTTATTTTCAAGATACGCTTTTAAAATTTCCTGGATATATGCAAATACAAACAGCTCCGTTTGAATTTATGTTGACTAATTATGGTATATAGCGTGGGTCGGCAACATAAGGCACGCGTGCCAAACTTGGCACGCAAAGCTTCAATGGCACGCGAGAGACCTCCAAAAGGTGTTTGTTATTGATATAAAAACTACTATATTTTCCGGTTCTGAATGAGGAAAACTGACTGTTGAAGCAAATATTTATGAATGACATAAGAACAATTTTTAGTGAGTTGAAGGCATTTACAAGGACGGTGTCAAACAACACTTGACCTGTTAGACCAATGGAATGGATTTATTTATATCTTGAGTGAAATCAATTTCAAAACATTTAACTTCATGCACGTCCCTGTATTAAGGCATATATTAAGATAGATAGTTGGGCTTTTTCAGAAGTACATTGAAACATTCAAAGCGGAGTTTTCTAATCAAAGCCAAGACTTTCAAATTGAGGGGCTCATCTTTTCAGACAGACCTCATCCAGCCAGACTTCTTGATTTTACTACAACTTCTTAGATGTAGATCTTTTTGTAAGTGGAGGGATATTGGCGATTTTAAAATGCATCAAGTGGAATTTTTAACATTTGAAAAAATGCTCATCCACATATGAGAAAAAGAAGCTGGAAGGAAGCTGATAGGCATTCGCTCTTTTACTTTCAACTTTTGGTTCAACGTACACTTTGCTAACGGATTTTATCGCACATGAAAGCTGTTATAAGCATACAAAGAGGTCACCTACACTTGACCGCTCATTAATTGGTACAGGCTAATTACATTAAAGAGTTTTTAATATAATACATTTAATAAATATAGCACTGTATTATGTAATTTCTGCAATTATTAATGTTTAATATATAAACTCATTAAATTAAATTAATGCAAGAAATGTTTATTGACAACTGTTAAATGTAAATTATTTTAATCAGATAATAATTAAATCTTGTAATAAATACCATATTGTTGGATTTATATAAAGAAATAATAGTCAGTAATATTTGTTATATTACAAAACATAACTTGTTTGGCATCACTATTGATTGAAATGTGGACACGGTTTTTTTTTTATTAAAGGGAGATAATATTTCTTATCTGTTTCTTTTTTTTTCTTTTATCAAAGAATAAATTGCTTACAATTTATAACTTTGAAATGATCTAACTGTAAACATTATTTGAAAATTATTTAAATATTATATGACTAAAGTATTTATATGTATATTTTCAAACATTACATTAACTACCCAGTTTCTATGATTACTACGTATCTAGTCCGCTTTACGTCGGGATACCATCATCAGCTCATGTGACAAACATAAAGTACATCATACAACTGAGATCAAAATATAAATAACGTTGGTAGGTGTTAAAACTTAAATCCTCATCTTGACTAAAAAATGAAAAAGTTTAGATAATATTTACCGTAAACGCTTAGTAATGAAATATTACATTTGATATAAATGCAAATAAAAAAGATGATAATAAAAAACACGTTATTTGAATATGAAACGTTTGAACGATTTTCTCATAAAAAATTTCCTTTGTTTTTGGCCTTGGTCTTGCTACTTAGGGTTAGGGTTAGGGTTAGAAATTAATTGTTCTATAACAATAATTTTTAAAAAGTATAATAGAGCAGGTTAACTTTGAGGCTGTTGGCACGCTGAATGATTTAGAAATTCTAGTTTGGCACACTTTTAGCAAAAGGTTCCAGAGCTCTGGTATATAGAAATAAAATTGTGTTTTTTGTGTAAGTATTTGACTATTACTAGATGTTATCGAATATAAGTAAAATATCCCCATTAATGAAGTAAATTGAGGAACCACTTGATTTTGTAAAAATAAATCCTTAACACGCAATTTAGGTATGCATTAGCCTTACGAAGATTTTTCACTTGGCCATTTGAAAAACAAGAAAATAAATTAACAAAAGCAAAGTTAATATACGTAAACATATTGGAAGTGTGCGTTCAAAAGCGTTCACTGGGAATTTACCAATGCAAACCATAAAGTGTACGGAAGAAAAAACATAAACTTAGTTAAAAGCTGATTTTTATGCGTTGTCTAAAGCTTAACGTCTATGTGTTAAGTTTCAGCTCGATAAGCAAGACGGAAAGTGGCTGTTTAGTCATCTGATGGGCCTGTCGGTCGCCCGAAATGATTTAATGAAACCACCCATACAAACAACATTTTTCACATAAATCCTTTATACGATTTATTTTATGGCCTACCGAAGATTTCACATTTAGTCGGTCACATTCATGGTAAGACGAAATACAAAAAAAAAAGCGAAGGTAGCCGAGCGGCAGCGCGCTCGACTGGCGAGCTGAAGGTCCCGGGTTCGAATCCTGGTGCAGGCTAGGATTTGTTCCCCTAGTATGCCCTGGCCACATAAACTGGTGAACGCTGCTTCATCGGACCTATGGATTAAATTCGGTCCGACGGGTAATTTACTTACTTTACAATTAGGCATGACAAAGAAAATGACACAAATATAAAAAAAAAACGCTTGAAAATATTTAATATATATATATTTTATATTTTATAAAGTGAAACGCACGATTAAATCGATGTGATTATAACTATGTATTTTATATTCATTTTTTTGTTATGCGCTAGCCATATTAAGATAGACTATATGAAACCCACATTGTAAGGAGAGAAAAAAAAGCAAATGAATAGTTTAATATAAAGCCCGTAATTAGGCATATAAATGAAAAATATTGCTGAAAACCTCGATGACGTAATATAATATAATGATGTCAAACGTCTGACGTCTACATGAAAACTTCTCATGGAATTATAACACGTGTAGTTTAATTCTCTGGTGGCTATTGCGCAGTGTTCGCTACAGCCAGTGTCTGGACCCTGGACGCTTTAAAAGCGTTTCACTGCGGCCGATGCCCACATAAAAAAAAGTATATCAAATATCTACTACAACAACACGACCGTGCTGGAACTAACACAAAGCAAAGATTCAAGTCCTGACCCACCCACACACGACTCACCCCCTACCCCTATAAACCCATTTCGAAAACACAAAAAACACAGAAGAGTTAGTCCAGGGCCAAAGTACGCCCGGGGAACCCAAATGAAAATGGAGAGGGCGGACTAAACGGGTGGGTCGATGATCAGCGAGAATCGGAGGTTGTGGGGCGCGAGGATGAGGGTGGGGTTAGTTGTGTATGTGGGGGAGGTAGGGGTGCCGATTAAGGCACTCACCACGATCTGTCGGTTTATCTACCCCCTTTCCTGTCCCGCTCCCATCAAAGTTTTCCATGAGGACGTCACAAACATATAGACAGTATTAGAGTGAAGGTGTTGGCGGGAAGGTGAGTGAACAGAGGAAGGGGGGAGGGGAAGGGTTCTATGGGTGATGGTGAGTCAATGAATGGCGGTGAGTGATGGGCGCGCGTGTGTGGTCTCGTGGGGGCGAAAAATCATTGTGGTCTCGTGAAAAGAGCGTGTTTCGAGCGAGGTGACAGTGCGGCGCTCGCGGGTATGGCGGTGCCGAAGAGGAAGAGGCCGTAAAGGTGAAACCAAAATGGCTGAGCTGGAAGGTGGGGGTGAATAGTCGTTGCACGGGGGGGGGGGGGAGGGCCTACAAGTCGAGTCACTACAATGTGAGACATTGGAAGAAACAGTAGCTTGGGTAAAGGATAAGGTGATAGACATCCGCTGTATAAAGTAGAGAGCTGTCTTGCAATCTTAATGACAACCTAGACATATCACATGACCTAATAGTTTGTAAAAGATACACCAAAGACTATAATAAGATGGACCGCTTGCTCTATTTTTAGAGCTTATATCAACTTTTTTCCGTGCGCAACCAATAAGGCTGTCTTATATTACTTCTACGCTCCTCGTTGTTTCTTAAATGTTTCCGCGTTATACAACTTTCGATTTTAATTTTAATTTTTCATTGAGAAAATCGGAAGTGCAAAGGAAACAACGAATCGGAAATTCCGAAAATCAGTGTTTCGAGTCATCATAATATAGCAGACCTACTAAAGCAAGCTGTCCATGTATATTATAGTCTATGGATATACAATTATTTCCAAAAAACTTCCAAATACTTCCGAAAACTTTACCTACATTAAAACACTACTATTAAAGTAAACTATAAAATCTATAAACATGTGTCCTTTCAAAGACTATAATAAAATGGACCGCTTGCTCTATTTTTAGAGCTCATATGTTCTTTTACGTGCGACTCCAATAAGACTGTCTTAAATGACTTCTACACTCCTACGTTTGCCTAAACGTTTTCGCTGTATACAACTTTTGATTTTATTATATATTTTTTTTTTAGAAAATCATAGCGATTTAAATAAAACGGAAGTGTACAGTACAAAAGAGAATCGGGAATTCCGAAAAGACGTCATTCGAAGCGGTCAATCTTATTATAGTCTATGGTCCTTTATTTAACTAAAATCGATGAATTTCACTGAACTAATTAACTTTCTTGTAAGATTTCCACATCTTTAAATCGATCAGTTCGCTATTGATCAGCTCGCCTTCTGTTGGCCAATCGTTTTAAAATATCGATTTGATTGATCAAAAAGTGTCTTGTTCTCTTCCCTTTGTTTGTTTGAGCTTGTTGGGCGTAGTAATAAACCAGGCGATAGCTAAGTGAACCGCGTCTAAGGACACCTAGCTTTATATTTATGTCTGGCCGAGTGGGGCGTGTCGGGGAATGTGGAGTATCGTGGGGATGAGGGAACTGGGGGTTAAATGAGTGCGTTAGTCTTGTCCACACTGAGAAGTTAATGTTCTTTTTAAAGATAGATTACCGTCCCTTTTCGATATAGGAGGCAATCATTTTTAGGGGGTGGGGGTGGGTGGGGGGGTGTCTCCTGGTTAAGCATTGGGCATGGTGGTTGAGCGGCAGCGCGTTCGACTGGCGTACCGAAGGCCCTGGGTTTGAATCCGGTGCAGGCTAGATTTTTGTCCCGGGTCTGGAAGGTGTAAAAGAGTCTACCCAGCTCTGATGGGTACCTGACTTTAGTTGGGGTAAAGTAAAGGTGGCTGTGCATAGTGATGGCCACACAATCGCCTAGTATGCCGTGGCCACAGAAACTGGTGAACGCTGAGCTATCAATTGGGTCCGACGGGATATTTTACTTACTTACCCCTGGTTAAGGGAGATAATCGAAAGTAGAGATGAAGATGAAATCACTGACCTATAAAAATAATGGATATACCCTCCTTAATAAATGTGTTTGTTCTTTGTACTTCGTTTGCAGCCTCTTGTAGAAGTATCTGCAATTGCCTGTAAATCATTTAGATATGGCGAAACTAGAAATTTGACTAAATCTAAACATTTTCCACCAAAGAGTGCATAAAAAATCGCTCTGCGTGCCAAGGATGCGTGAATTAGATGGTTGAATTATATCATAAGACGGGATGTATATAAATATTATAATGAGCCATATTAGTGGAATAAAGTCAATTTCCGATGTGACTATATCGGTTAGCGAATCACTACAATGATTAACAATGGTTATATTTTATAGCGCTTCTATCCATGCTATTAAATTTAACATGATCAGACCCTATTAACAAAAGGCACAAAGTAAATTGGGAAAATATGTAAAGATTAACAAAATGAATTAAAGAAAAACAAAAACTAGAAAGTGTAAACAAGAAAACCATAAAAACACAGTTTTTATTAAACTCCCTTTCTTTGTAATCTAAGTTTACCATTTCCACTTCACTACAAAACTAAAATTTCGAATCGGTAATGTCGGCAAATACATATCTAATTATAACGATTGCACATTTTTTTTTAAAGACCAAGTGAAGAGCTTTTTATCAAAATTGAGTTAACATTTGATTTTGATAGTAAATAGTGTATTCAGTATCTGAATGTTAAAAAAAACATTTATACAAAATATCAAAGATACATTTTAAGTAATTAGTTCAATATTTGCACTTAAATGTGTGTGTTTTTTGGGATGATTACTCCAAATCTCGTAGCCATTTGAGATGTTTTTATTTCCGGCAATATAGGAAAGTGACGTAACATAAAGGATTCCGACTAGGAAAAATGAATATTGTCACGTGTTTTGAATCTATTGCCACATGTTTTGAATCTTTTCCCGGTTCTTATTTTTAACAAAATGGTTAAATATAGATTTATAGCGTCTATTTTTATTTATTTATTTCCCTTGTGATACATCATTGCCGTATGAGGCTATTCCAAATCTCGTTCCTTTGAGAAAAACCTCTTCACTTGGTCTTTAAATGCATGAAGCCACGATCGTCGCTTTGCTTTTGCGCATCCTTTTTTTTATAGCTTTGGCTCGCAAAAACCATAAAAAGATAACTCGCTTTGTTTCGGCTACATTGTATCGTTTTCATTCGTACCTTTTCGTAAAAACACACAAATCCGAAAAATGTATTACTTCCGTCAAAGGCAGCCATGTTTTTTCGTAAATTATGCTATTCGATTCGCAAATTGGTGTAAGGTATTCGTGACTATTCCAAAGGCTACGATGCTGAAAATTTGATAGAATGCATTGTTAGTTGGGACAAGTCTGCTGGTCAAGTTTCGGCTCGATCGGACGACTCAAATGGGTCGAAAAATCGATGCAAAGTTTTGCTATCAAGCAGAGAGACAGACAGACAGACAGACGGTACGAGTTAATATAAAGGGGGTTAAAAGAGGACATCGGTTTAACTATTACTTCATCTAATTCATAGGTTCTCAACCTTTTTCCGCTCACGCCCCCAACTTATTTTAGCGTTCTCTGGAAGTTAAATGGTAAATATAGTTTCCGAAATATTTTTTAGCTAGTAGTTTGTCTATATTTATTTCAATTTTGGTTGCAAAAGCCTTAGGTCTCTACGCTTCACTATTTGCAGCATGTCTTGTTTTTCTTTTTTGACAACCAAATGGTATTAGCATAAAATCCACTTTACGCGAAAGAGGTTGATAAGACTGCAGTACAAAACTGTTGCCAAAACTCACAGACTTAGAGAAACTGATTCATTTTTTACCAAAGAATCGCATTTACTTTTCAAAAACTCAAGCACCGAATCCAAGTTTCTTACATTATATTTAAACGGTCATCTTTTGCTAAGCAACGCACCTCTGTGTGCAGTACCATCGCTTGTAGTCATCGCCAATGATAACTGAACTATATTTATTTTGTCACATAGTACAAACAATAAGTACAAAAAAAAGGCAATAAAGGCATAGATTAAGACATAACAAGACAATTATAAAATTGGCAAACAATAAGAAATTATATCGAGACAATAATAGTAATACAGATATTATATTAATAATAATACTAATTAATTAATTTAAGGTATCAATGCAAAAATGTCTAAAAATTAATTGAATGTGTTACTTTTTTGTGAACTGCTGTAATATTATAGTGAAAAATACAGACAATCACCAAAGCTTTTAGTAACTAAATGTTGTCACACAATAGACAGCCAATACATCTGGAACAGACTACTTTTAAAAAAAATACAACATCAATCCACGATACGCCATACCATCGCCCCTGGAGGATTATCTTTTACACTAAAAAGTCTTCAAGTACAAGTACATAGAAACAAACTTAAAAGCAATAATGGTTGATTTTGATCCAACAAAACAAACATCAAATAAAATAAACAAATGTTGGTTTAATACTAAACTAAAGAGTCTGTGTAAACAAAAAGAAAATGTATTTAAAAAAAGTAAGGCAATTCAATTAGACTACATCAAAATACCTAAAAATTAAACATTTAACTCAGAAACTAAACAGACAACTGCAGAATGAATATTATTATGTAAACAGTGTAATTTCTAAAGATAATAATAAAAACGTATGGTCGTACATAAAATCAAGAAAAATGGACACTACAGGCATTGCTCCACTAAAAGGCCAAACTAAAAATGAAACTTATAATGCAATGAAACTAAAGCTAATATCCTAAACACACACTTTGCATCATCATTTTCAAATCCAGGTGACAAAAAAATCTCCATAAATTTAAACAAACTAGAAGAGATAGGAAATATAAATGTAGAAGAAAAAGGCATTAAACAACTCCTAACCAACTTAAAAGTAAACAAAGCTTCTGGTCTAGATGAAATACCAGCAAGACTTCTTAATGAACTAACTAATGAACTATCTCCAATCTTTAAAATACTTTTTCAGGCCTCTCTAAACCAGGGCAAAGTGCCCAAAGATTGGAAATTAGCCAATGTAACCCCCCTTTTCAAAAAAGGAAATAAATCTGACCCCGGAAATTACAGACCTGTTTCTCTAACAAGCACAACATGTAAATTACTTGAACATATAATCTATAGTAGTATAGTAAATCATCTAGACAACCTTAATGCACTGTGCCATACACCAACATGGCTTCAGGAAAAATAGATCATGTGAGACTCCATTGATAGGCTAGATGACTTTTCTAAGGGATTGGATAATAACAACCAAATTGATGCTATATTACTAGATTTTTCAAAAGCATTCGATAAAGTTCTAGTCTACTAAAAAAAAACTTAAATTTTTTGGCATCTCTGGTCCCTTACATCAGTGGATTCAGGACTTCCTTATAGACAGAGAACAAACAGTGATAATAAATGGCTCTAAGTCATCACCAATAACTGTAATCTCAGGAGTTCCACAAGAAACTGTTCTAGGAACCCTACAATTTCTATTTTATATTAATGCTCTACCAAATTGCATCAACACAGGAACAAAAGTTAGATTATTTGCTGATGATTGCATAATTTATAGAATAATAAAGACAGGAAAAGATATTGAGCTTTGACAAAAAGAGCTAGATGAACTACATGTTTCACCCAGAAAAATGCCAACTAATAAGGGTATCCAAGAAAAAGAAACAAATAATAACAAACTACTTCATTCATGGTAAAAAAACTAACTCAAACTAACAATGCTAAGTATCTGGGAGTAATAATAAATGATAAGTTATCCTGGAACCCTCATATTGATGAAGTAATTAAAAAATCAAACAAAACCTTAGGATTCATAAAAAGGAACTTTTACAAATGTAATAAGAATATAAAACTAAAATGCTATCTCACATTAGTTAGGCCTATACTAGAATATGCAGGATCTGTATGGGACTAAAGAAAACATTAAAAAATTAGAACAAATTCAAAAAAGAGCTGCAAGGTTCATAACTAGTGAATATTCCCAATTAACAAGAGTAACACCATTAGTCAAATCACTAAACCTAGAAACACTAGAGGACAGAAGGGCAAAGAGTAAAGTAGTAATATTACATAAGGTATTAAACTCTAATTTAGAAATACAACCCAATAACAACCTGTTGCAAAGCTCAGATAAACCTAAAGACAAAAACACTTACTTTATTCCTTATGCGAAAACAAATGCATATAAGTACTCTTTCTTCCCGAGTGGCACTCGGGCATGGAATGAGTTGCCTGAACAAACAGGGAAAACCAGTAACTAAACATCATTTAAAACATTCATAAAAATGCAAGACTAGACGCGGACCACGGAAGAGCGCAGGACGCAATAATCTTCTTTATAGAAGGAGCGTCTGTAATGTATAATAATATAAGATAAGTCAAATAGATTTTTCTAATTATTTATTTTTCGAAATGGGCAATTCTCTTTTTTTTAAATCAAAGAAACGTAAGCTAAAATTAAATTTTGATTATTTGGCAGCTTGGACTCATCCAGTTATAAAGGAAATTGTGATGACTTTAGGTAATCTCACAATGTACTCTAAATTAGGGATCGACAACGAAAGACACGTGTGCCAAATTTGGCGCGCAGATCGATTTTCAATGGCACGCGAGAGATCTACAAGAGGTGTTTTTTTAATTAATAAAAACAACAACATTTTCCGGTTCTGAATGAGGAAACCTGACTGTTGAAGCCGATGTTTCTGACACATTTCAGGGAGTTGATCTTGCATTTACAAGGATCACTGGAATGGATTTGCATTGAAACTGGTCATATCTTGCCGTGAAATCAATTTCCAAACATTTAACTATATACACATCCCTATGTTGAAGAATATATTAAGATAGATAGTTGGGCTTTTTCAGAAGTACATCATAGCACTCAAAGCGGAGTTTTCTAATCAAAGCCAAGACTTTCAAATTGATTTTTTCATACCACACCAAGCATAACTGGTTTGATATTACTACAACCTTCTTCGATCTTTTTTTAAGTGGAGGAATATTGGCGATTTAAAAATGGAGCAAGTTGAATTTTAAATCTTTTAAAATGGGCATCAAAATGTGACCATTTGCGGAACAAATCTGGAAGAAAGCTGCTAGGCATTCGCTCCGTTACTTTCAGCGTTTGGTTTTACTTCCACATGTGAACAGATTTTATCGCACATCGAAGCTGTTTTAAACATACAAAGAGGCCACCTACACCTATTCATTAATTGATACAGACAAATTACATTGAAACAAATTTGTATGTGAATTGTCTTTAATTAAACAAAAATGTAATTAATTTTAAAACATTTTTTTTGTATTATTAATTTAGAAATATAAAAGACTTATTTAATAGCACTATATTATGTAATTTCTGTAATTATTAATGTTTAAAATATAAACTCCTTAAATGGACAAACAATTAATGCATTAAATATTTAATTACAACTGTTTAACGTAAATTATTTTAATCCTTCTTCTGCTTCTTCATATTATTGACCCGTTAGGAGTTAGGACCGAGGAAAAAGTCCACAATTAAACTACATATACAATTTTAAAACATCCCCTAATAATTAAATCTTGTTACGAATACCATAGTGTTAAATTTATATAAATAAATAATAATTAGTCAGTAGTATTTGTTATATTACAAAACAGACTATGTTTGGCATCACTATTGAATCAAATGTGGAAACAGTTTTGAATTAAAGGGAGATAATGAACCCATTTCATTTGAACTAATATTTCTAATGTTTTTTTCCTTTTATGAAATGGCTTACAATTTTTAAATTTGAAAGGATCAAAATGTAAAAAATATTTTAAAATTATATAAATATTATATGACTAAAAATATATATGTATATTTTTTGAACATTACATTAACTACTCAGTTTGTATGATTAATACATATCGATTCCTAGTAACGATATTTTATAAGCTGAGCTTTAGTCTGCAAAATTAATTAACGGTCATCTCACTCAGTCTAACTGAGATCATAATATCAAAATTGCATTACTAGAAGACAATCAACTATCTGTCTGCGGCAGGGACTGAACCTCGCGACAGTTGACAGTCCGGTGCGCTAACCCCTACTTCGTCGAAACGTCCATGGGATTTCAATTACTTAATAGTATAATAAATAATAATATGTAGGCTCACTGTCGGGGAATATCAAATATTTAGCAGCAGTTGCTAATCGATTCAAATAGTTGAGGTGTTCAAATTATAAAGTTTGTACCGCCCACTTGCCCTTCACCGTCCCCCACCCCAATCGCCTTCGGAAATATCAGCGCCACCCTAAAGGCCTTTCTTAACCGGGCCAAACCCTAGGTTCGCAAACCAGGTCGTCGATCCTACCGAACCGTTCTCCGTATTAACCTGCCGGTCTTGGGTAGGCGATCTCGGGTTGGAATGGATCGCGAACCATGGTTGGAGGTTTGCACGTCGTGTTGAGCAAACCTAGACCGAACATGGCACTTTTTTTAGCGGAAAGGCGCAGGAAGGTGCAGAAAGACGCGAATGCATAGTTGCGGTAATCAACATGGCGGAAATGTACTTAAACGATGATGAGACCAAATTTGTTTACGTTTTCAGAGAAGTACGTCAAATGTAGGATCGGCCTTGTTAAGATTGCAAGCCCCGATCTGCGACCTCATAGAAAGGTTAGGGGTTTGTATTCGTACACGTGACTATGGTTTGCAAATTAGATCACCGATCTCAGGTTCGACCCGGTTAAGAAAGGCCTTTAAGCTTCCCGCCGCCCCCCTTCCTGTGGGACGATAACGCCTTCGTTGAGAACATATGATCTAATTGATTGCTATCAATTACAAATATACATGTTTGTATAAAGACATTTGTGTACACTATAGAAAACCATGATATCACACAAAATTCCTTTAGTGCAGTAAAACATTTTTAGTTAACTGATTGGTAAGTACACAAAGAATGGTATGCTTTATTTCATTATGATTATTTCGGACACAATTATATCAATCAACTAAAGTTTGGTGCTTCACGTGGGTAAGATTTAACGTGTGCTAAAAAAATGAAAATTTCAAAATCTAGTTCAAATGGTCGAGATGTTCCTATAGTTTGGCTCAAAGGAACATTTTGTGGTATTTGAACCTGGTTTTAGCTACAGCCATAGAGTATAAGATATCAGTCCTATATCAACTTGCGTAGAAAAAAAATATCTCTTTTATATCTTTCTTCTAGACGATTATAGTGATATACATTAAGTGGGTCACGAAGTATTTAAAATAACCGGGTCACGGATCACAAAAAACAAAAAGAAAAAAAATGCTTTAGAGTCGCTCTCCTCTTCTATAAAGAAGATTATGCGTCCTACGCTCATCCGTGGTTTGAGTCTAGTCCTGCATTTCTATTAGTGTTTTAAATGATGTAAGGTTACTGGTTTTCCTGGTTTGTTCAGGCAACCCATTCCATGCCCAAATGCGACCCGGGAAGAAAGAGTACTTATATGCATTTTTTCTCGCATAAGGAATAAATAAAGAATTTTTGTTTCTATGTTTATCTGAGTATTGTAATAGATTGTTATTGGGTTGTGTTTCTAAATGAGAGTGTAATACCTTATGTATTATTAATACTTCATCTTTGCACTTGTCCTCTAGTGTTTCTAGGTTTAGTGATTTAACTAATGGTGTTACTCTTGTCAGTAGTAATGAACCTTGCAGCTCTTTTCTGAATGTGTTCTTTTTTTTCCCCATCAAAGTAGCCAAAATAGAAGCTTTACCGAGCTCCACTGCACAGAGTGTTCCTTTATTAAAAACCCACCTAGACATTGAACACAAATATCATATGATGTTTTTTTTTTTAATATTGTTTCTGGATAGATCGTAAGCTTTGATTCTGCAATAATTATGAATGATAGAGAATACAAGGACTTCACAGAGCTAAAGAAAAGCAAATATAATATAATATGATGTTTTCCAAGGGAGACGATTAGAGATAAGACTTTTAGAGTGAAGAAGAGTTGTGGTTTGAGAATTGAGGATAAAAAATAGTAAAGAGAGTAATCATTATTTGGGGATGAGGGGTCGAGGAGTATTACAGAACATGAAAAGACAGAGAGGGTAAAATACATGTTGTTTATAAAACATTTAAAGTGGAGATTGTGTGGCGCAGAGCTAGTACATATTAAACAGCATACTATTTTGAAAAATATTGCCGTCTTGGACGCTGGGCTACCAATGGACCAATATTGTGTGCTGTTGGACGCTAGGCTACTAATGGACCAATATTGTGTGCTGTTGGAGATGTGACTTGTGGTGGAAAACAAGAGAAAGAGAGAAGACTAAAAAAGAAAATTTAGTGAATTAAGAGACAAATATTGGAATAAGGAGAAGGGGCGATAGAGATTGATTCGAATTGGACTGGATAAGAGATTTAGGGATAGACATGGATAAACCACGTAATTGGATAGAACATATAACATACATATAGACAGTGGGCTGCATTAGACAATTATCTCTATGTATGTTAGTGCATATCTATCTATCTATCTGTATATCTATCTATTTATCTATCTATTCTATCTATTTGTATACCTATCTATTTATCTATCCATCTATCTATCTATCTATTCATGTATCTATCTATCTGTATATCTATCTATCTATCTATCTATCTATCTATCTATTTATCTATCTATCTATCTATCTATCTATCTATCTATCTATCTATTTATCTATCTATCTATCTATCTATCTATCTATCTATCTATCTATCTATCTATCTATCTATCTATCTATCTATACCTATCTATCCATCTATCTATCTATCTATCTATCTATCTGTATATCTATCTATTTATCTATCTATCTATCTATACCTATCTATCCATCTATCTATCTATCTGTATATCTATCTATTTATCTATTTATCTATCTATATGTATATCTATTTATCTATCTCTCTATATGTATATCTATCTATTTATCTATCTATCTGTATATCTATCTATTTATCTATATATCTATCTTTATATTTATATACATATATGCGTGTGTGTGTTTGCATGGGTGGGTTGGTGCGAGTATGTACGAGCCCTTTTGGTGATTGGATCAAGAAGTAGACCTCACTGCAATCTAATATGAGTGATGTCCATCTCCCCTCTGACCAGAGGACGTAAAATGACCCAAAGCACGTTCGAGCTAAGACCTGGATGATGTCCAAAGCCAAGACCAGAACTCTATTCGTCCAGGCAAAAAAAATAAAAAAATGGAACAAGTCCATTTTTGGAGATTATATACATATATTATTTTTAGCTACAGTGTATGTGGATGGAGGACTGTTTTTGTGGCTTAATAATAGTCTACCACACGGGAAACTGACTGTATGGGTTATTGTGTTCTAATTCTTCTGTATCCCAAGTTGAACAAGCGCCTTAATATCTACACCCTATTACTTATATTATACAAGACTGGATAAATTCTTGTATGGGATACAAATTACATTTTGTTAATGAACCATGCGATGATCTAAGAGCAACACGTCTTTTTCATTCTTAGAAGTGGTAATGGTTATCTATCTATTTCTCTATCTATCAATCTATCTGTCTATCTATATTTGTATGTATGTATACATTTTTTATCTATCTATCTATTTACGTCTATTGATCTATCTAATTATCTACTTATATTTCCGTATATCCAAGTATCTATCTCCCTCACTTTGAATATGCCCGAATGTCAAGTGGCGAAACGACTTCAAATATTAAATGGGCAGCCCCTAACAAGTGAATAGACTCTATAGCCAATCGTAGAATATATTATATATATATATATATAGTTGCCTACAGTGAATACAATATATACTAAAGCAGTGGTTCCCAACCTGTGGGTCGCGACACTCGCGACCTCTTTGGGGGTAAAAAAAACATTTAATGGGGGTCGTCAAGGACCATCGGAAAACACTTATTTTTGATGGTCTTATTGAGGTCTTTCCACAACAACATGCACAGCACAGTACTCTTCGATACCGCCACCTCAGAACCCTCCCCCATTGTGTAGCGGGGTCAAACAGGGATGTGTCATGGCACCAACACTCTCTAGTCTAGACCAGGGAATGGCAACCTTTTGATAATAGTGTGCCAAAGTGGGATTTCTAATTCATTCAGCGTACCAACAGTCTAAAAGTCACCCTGCTTTAGAACGTATAGAACTATTTCCAATATAAGATACTTGAATTGTTTTTTTTTGTGTCTGACACGCTTGCTGAAGGGTGCCGATCCCTGGTCTAGAGTCTAGAGTCTAGACCAGGGGTGTGCAATAGGCGGCCCGCGGGCCACAACCCGGCCCCCCAGACCAGATGGTTTGGCCCCAGTTAATAGTGTTTGTTTTTATTATTTTTTTACACACGAAATTCGATTTTTTTTTTCATAATCGTGAAACCAGTTTTAAAGTTTTCAAATGAAAAGGAGTTACGATGAGTTACAGACAATTTTGAAGTCATTGAAGAATTTCTATACATGGCCAGTATGTTTTCAACAACCACCAGAGCCTTTACAAGCTTATGTAGCGCCCCAGTGCAATAGTTTCAGCGCCGCCCCCTTGCATACTGTAACTGCTTGTTTCGTGCTATATTTAGACAACATTTGCCGCCCCCTCCCTGGAAGTGTCACCCCTGGGCATATGCCCCCTCTCCCCCTTCCCCCCCCCTATGTGAGGGCACTGACAACCACTGGCCATGACATTAGTGAACAAGTTTTGAGGCTGATGGAGAAATCTGAACTTGTCCCTTAAAATGTGTGTGGTTAAACAACTGATAGATCACGCTCAATGACAGGGAAAACCAATGGATTCACCAAGAAGTTTTTGGACACCATTGATACAGAAGGTGTTGTGGTTAATCACTGCATTATAACACAACGAAAACGTGTGCACCAAGGTACTTGGTTTTACTGATGTCATGAAAGATGTGGTTCAGTGTGTGAATTACATTCGCGCTCGTGGACTGAACCATCGACAATTTAAGTCTTTTATAGTAGAACTGGACTCTGATTACCCTGATATATATATTTCACTGCAGTTCGTTGGCTCAGTAGAGCTGCAACTTTGAAAAGATTTTGGAACTAAAAAAGGAAATTGAACAGTTCATGATAAATAAGAAGGAAGATGTTGCCTATTTAAGCAATGTGGGCTAAATGACATTGCTTTTCTTACTGACATCACACAACATCTGTTAGATTTAAATGTGAAACTAAAAGGTAAACATCATTTGGTGAACAAGGTGTGTGAAAAAATTTCTTCATTTGAGAAGAAATTACAACATTTTAAATTACAACATTTTAAGACCCAGTTGGATAGAACAACACTCACTCATTTTTGTACTCTGGCTATCAGAAAAGCAGAACTAGCAGGTTTTGGTGGCTCCAATTATGCTGAAAAATGACAAAATGTGAAAAGGATTTTAATCTGTTTTCTCCACCTTGCGATCTTGTACCAGACGACAGTGCTGAGCTGTCAAATGGAGCTGATTATCTGTAGTCTGATGTGGACTTTAGAAAAGCATATGATAGCAATGACTTGGTAACTTTTTACAAAAACTATGTATGTGGAAAGCATCGAAATTAAGAGCAACATGCCAGGAAAATGATCTCACATTTTGGCAGCACATATTGTTGTGAGCAATTTTTTTCAAGAATGAAATTCACTTAAAGTCGTTACCAAAGTCAGCTCACATATGAACATCTAACTATTCAGCTTCGAGTTGCTACCACAGCAGTCAGAGCAGACGTGTGTAAAAATACTAAATTCCAAGTTTCACATTAATAAAATAACACAATCATATTGATTATCCTTTATTTCTTTCCAAATGTATTTACAATGTATTTAACTATGGTTATCATGAGATTACATTTCTCTATGGTAACTGGCCCTCTTTGTCTTTTCAAAGTTCCAATGTGGCACAACATTACAAAATGTTGCACACCCCTGCTCTAGACTATTCCTCTTTTCTTTACAGTCTTCAAACCTTACAAAAAAGGCTTTTCAAAAAAGTGACATAATCATTGATTTTATTTGATTATCACATATACTATTAAAAGAAGTAAATGCGTACTAATGAAAACAAGCTAGTAGCTAAAAAGGTGTTTTAAAAATTACATTTATAATGGGAAAAATGAATTAATTGATTGTTCATTTTACGTATTTGTATTAATTTGAGTACCGGTACTGGTATATGCATATACAATATTTAATTAATTAAATTTTTCAAATGCCAATTATATAGTAGAAAAATTGTTTACTAAAATCATTGCCCTAGACCTAGAGACTTAAAATCAGGACTATTATCTCCCTTGATTAGATTTTGTAAGACTTGTTAATTTTTTTTTTTAATATCGGGCTACCTCGCCTTGAATTTTTTTTTTAAATTAAAAGAATATGGTTTTAATAATATACCAACATTATATGTCAAATCTTAATAGGGGTCAAAGGACCATTTCATGGGGGTCACCTAAGACCACCGGAAAATACATATTTTATCAGTCTACAGGTGGGCCCATCCTCATGCAGATACATTCACATACGAGCACAGAATAAGTATAGATCTATTTCTATTCTGTGCATTCGAGTACCCGGATTGATGACATCAGCGTACCAACCAGTGGCGTATTTAGGCATGTTCCACATGTTCTATTTGAACAGGGTCCCCCACACAAAAGGGGTCGCCACACATCCCAAAAATAACTTTTTTAGTGACATCCCCATTCTTTCGTTGAAAATGTAAAATAAAATTGATTTATTCCTCTACAATTTTAAGCGCTTAAGTCCAACCAAGTTAAGTGCACCATAAAATTTATGATTCTATTGAATGTAACATAAATTAACGGTACATTTCTGAGGTATGTGGAAGGCAGGGGCGATGCCACAAGGGGCCCCCACATACATTTGGGAACAGCGCCCCCACAATCCTTAATACGGCCCTGGTACCAACCACCATAAACATACGTACAGGGGCGAAAACAGTCGGATGTGCCGAACTACTATTTCACACTGAATTCAGATGAATGTCGAGAGGAAAAATTTAAAAACGTGTTTTGAGCCTCGTAATAAACTCAAAACTTTTTAACTTTAAAAACAGAAAAAAAGACCGCAGTTCAAAGCACTTTATGGCGATAAAAGTGAACTGCAGAAAATAAGTTATTTTGTTGACATTTTTAAAATCTTTAATGAGTAAAATATATCACTGCAAGGACCAGTTAATTCTTGTAACAAACCTTATTTGTCTGAAAAAAGCGGATCATTTCAAATAAACTTTAGCTTTGGCCTAAAAAATTGGATGCAAATAAAATGTACATGTTGCTTAACTTATCTGCTTTCATTGAACCAGATAAAAGGATTACGATAATGATTATTTACGATAATGATTTTTGTGAAAGAACACTTGCACATGCTTGCAGGCGAAATTTCATCGTACCAAACGTACCTTTCAAATTTATCTGACAATTCATTTGCACTTGAAAGAAGGTCATGCGCAGTCAAATTTGAAGATGTTCTTGAGACAACACAAGAGAAGTTCATTTAATTTATAAACAACTAATTTCTCTACAATGCCAATTACAAAATTCAGGATGAAGTGTTTGCAGTCATATACTAATCTGTCGGAGACTGTGTTGCGCCTTCTTCTTCCATCTCCAACAACTTATCTTTGTGAAATGGTTTTCCAGTATGTAGATTATTAAATCTAAATCTTGTAAAAGATAATCTTCTTTGTGTAAGCCGATGAGAAAGACGCAATCTCAATCTTAGCACTGATGTTGTGTTGTAATTAGAAATAAATATTTCACAATATATAATTTCAAATGGATTTTTGTGATTAATCACTGTGTTTTAATTATGTTCAATTTGCTACACTGAAAATACATGAGATATATATGAGATATTTACATTACATTTTATAACAGTAGCACATTACAGTTATAAGGTAGGGACAAAAAAAAATGTTTTATTGTTGGGGGTCGCCATAACGTGAAAAGCTGTATAAAAGGGTCGCGACATTTAAACGGATTCTACGGGAGCAGCTGAAAATTTAACTCCGTTGCCATTGTATAGAAATTTGAGTAATCCAGAGTCTATCTTTACACCCAGCCGATATCATCTTCCAAGTCATCCATTTGGGGATGTTTTCTACGTGTTCGGTTCCGGCCTCAGAAAACGTTTGAATGTGGTAAATCTATCCCGTGCCTGGATCGCCAATGATGAGAACAAGTCTGCTCAATGCACATGTCACATGATCAACTTTCCTATAAAAAAAAACGTTTAAATCGCATCACATATTTTCCTTGCCCCACCCACACACTCACATACAAACTTTCACACACACACACACACACACTCAGTTCTATCTCCCCCAATGAATTTATTTTTTGTTATTTCTTAACTTTTCATTTATATTTTATTTTCTTCAGTCTTTCTCTCTCTGAACTCTCAATGTTCCACTACGTCTTTGGTGGGAGGGGGTGGGGGGGAGGACGAGGGGGGGGGAGACCTGTCTCGCATTGCATGTGTTTTTTTTTACTCCTCACGAACGGGAGCTCACGTGACTCAAAGGGTCATCGATCATTGGACGGCGGTAACCAGGCATTGGCACGTGCGGGCTAGAGAAATAATAAAAAAAAAACGGCAGTCGTAGAAAACAAAAGAAAAAATATATATCAAAAAGCGAAAACAAAAAACCTACAAAAATCGAATGGCGACCACCTTGTCCACAATGTTAAAGTTTGCTTCTAGAAGATGACAAAAAATATTTGGACGGTGGATGAAACAATTTTTCTTCTCGGCTATTTTTTTTTTGGTTCAATCTATATATAGTAACGAGTTTGAAATTATATATATAGAGAGAAAGGGGGATTCTGAAAGTAGGGTACCCGTTGGACCGAATTGATCATAGTGCCGGTGAAGCAGCGTCCACCAGTTTCCGTGGCAACGACATACTAGGGGATTTTTTTGGCCACCACAATGCCCTGACGCCTTTATTTTACTCCCAACTAGTGTCAGGTAGACTCAGGGATACACTCGTGTCCAGGAGAAAAATCCTACCTTTCACCGGAATTCGAACACAGGCCCATCGGTACGCCAGTCGAACGCGCTGCCGCTCGGCCATCCTGCCCCATAAAGTGGATTCTGGTATAGATATATATAATAATATATATATATATATATATATATATATATATATATATATATACTATCAGCAGATGGACCGCTTGCACTATTTTTAGAGTTTGCCACTTGTATTCCGCGCAGCCAATAACACTGTCTTTAATGACTCCTAAACTTCCTTAAACATTTCCACTTATACAACTTTCGATTTTAATCTGAATTTCCCATTGAGAAAATCATACCGAATTACTACACCTAATCTAGAGGACAGGGTGCTAGTGGAAATTCCGAAACTAAGTGTTTCTAGCTATCAAATTGCAGAAAGATGAAAGCAAGCTGTCTATCTATTGATGTATTGTAGATTGTTTATATTTTTTATAATAAGATGACCAATGAGGTCATCAATAGAAAGATAAAACCTTGACCTTGACATTGCTTATTGCAGAGAAATAAAGAATATACGTGCCGAATTTCATGCCATTTTGTCCAGAATTAAAAAACCCAACAACAATCAAAGTGCTTGCTCTATGGTCCAATTTCTCTCCCGCCTATCAATAAAAATATTTTCTTTTCTTTGATGGTAGGGCTGGGGGGATGGGGCTGATATTTTGCGTGACGTCGTATCAAGTCCAAAATTGGCAACATATGACACAGCTGAAGGTTGCATTACTCAGCTATGCCAACATCTTGCCTGGTCTGAACCCCATTCTAGTCACTGTTTTTTTTTTACACTGGCCATCTATCCGAGAGTTAGTAGCTTCACAACAATTGGTTGATGATTTCAATTTGATCAATGTGAATCACTTTGCTACATCGATGGTTTTCTTTCATTTAGATCTAGTTTTTTTTTTATTTTCCTTTAGCCACTTTCGTCATTCTAAAAATATATTCAAAGAAATCTCTTTTGATGCTCGGTAAACTTTCGTGGAAAAGGCGTCTTTGTTCATACGGGTCATTTCCTTGGAATAAGTAAAGTACGTAAAGTACTCGTCAGACAGAATTGATCATGGGGCCGGTGAAGCAGCGTTCACCAGTTTCAGTGGCCACGGCATAAATGGGGATGTGTGGCCAGCACAATGCCCAGACGCCTTTACTTTACCCTAACTAATGTCAGGTACCCATCAGAGCTGGATAGACCCAGGGCACCCTCCAGTCTAGGAACAAAATCCTAGCCTTCACCAGGATTCGAACCCAGGACTTTCTGTACGCCTGTTGAACGCGCTGCCGCTAGGCCACAGTGTCCCATAGGCTAGTTTAATCTTTTTTTTTTATTTCGGTCATTTTGTAGGATCGATTAGACAACTGTCTGAGTTCGATTGTTTTATGTTTAGAAGTGTATACAAGATGTCTGGAGATTTTAACATTGTTTGTCCAAGGTAGGCGTGTCTGTTTCCTTAAAACACTCATCTAAACACACGATGTGGATCGTTGAACCGCTACGTCATTGCGTCTGTCACACAATCCCCTTGTGTATTTTGGTCAATAAAAATAATAAAGTTCTTTATCTTCCACAATTCATATACTTATATCAATATGTATCTCTCTATCTCTCTCTCTCTCTCTCTCTCTCTCTCTCTCTCTCTCTCTCTCTCTCTCTCTCTCTCTATATATATATATATATATATATATATATATATATATATATATCTCTCTCTATATATATCTAGATCTATCTATCTATCTATCTTTCTATCTATCTATCTATCTATCTATCTATCTATCTATATATGTATGTATGTATCTATCTATCTATCTATCTATCTATCTATATATATATATATATCCATCAACTACAGGATCTACATTTACACCACTAATTTCTTTGCTGACTGAAATAAATTGAATTAAAATCAAACGTCAAGGAATAGTTAAGGTTTTGATTTGTAAATTGGAATTCTGATTAACGATTACGGAAGTTAAGATTTTTAGGCAATAGCTGCGGAAAATGAAATTATGGAACATGAGTAGGCCTACTACAGAAGTTTATATCTCGCCGTTAAAGGTATGTTTACAAATGACAAAGCTGGAAATAAAACCAAAGTAGGATATATCAGAGGCGTAGCTAAGATGTTTTGCGCTCGGGGATGAACTTTAAAATTGGCGCCCTCTCCCCGTTTAACCACATTTTTTCTAAATGTAGTGTTGAAAGCCTCATTTTGGCGCCTCCTTACCGTGGCACACAGAAACATTTTGCACCCCTGATACATCCCTTTAACCTACGCCTCTGTGCCAAACGGTCAGAATTCAACATCTAACCTGTAATGGTAATACAACAACAAGATATTACCATAGAGATGTTCTCTGATCGAATCGATACATTATTCTACCGATCGATCTATTTAGTTCAAAAATGAACAATGGCGCGTGATCCATCTATATGTCATTATGAAAGATTAATCTATCCGGTTCTATCCGTGGGTGTAGCTAAGTGTATATGAATTTGTTACGTGCTACATTAGTATTTTGATAAGTTAAAAATCAAATAGCTAAAATATTTTAAGATTAATTTGAAATAAGAAAGAAAATCAACGTATCTGAAAGTACATTAAAAGAAAGTTTTTTTTGTCATCTGTTTTAAATTGTATACCCCGAAAGGGAGAAGGGGGGGGGGGGGAGCGTGTGCGGAATAATGAATTTTCCATATTGATGAAAAGTCTGTCTGTCCACGTATCAGAATGAAGTCTAGCTATACTGGATTGTTGATTTAAAGATACAACGGATTACTTTTTCTTCCAATACATAAAGTCTGTGTAAGTGTATGCGCCTATGCAAGAAGAATTCACAATATGAACTTTATAACTTACACTATATTATAGACCCAGTCGTTATTGACGGCTTTTATTCAAGAGACGGTTTATTAGTATTTTTTCTTGAATTCTTAAGACTTCAAAGAGCTGTGTATATATAAAATATATTTGAAAAGTTTAAAAAATAATATACACGCAATCACATATAGAGACAGACAGACATATACAGGGGCACATCAATGCCTTTTGACATGTCTCCCCCTCTACCTCCCTCCCCCCCCCCCAACTACCTCCCCACCTCCCCCTTCCCCACTCCCACACTCAGAAAACTGAACATTTCGTTTGCTTTCTAAGACAAAATAAACACAGAGAATAATTCCTATGAGTTGAATGGAGAAAAATATGAAGGGGGGTGTGGTGGGGGGGAGCTGGGTGTGGCGAGTCGGGGCGCCGTCAATAATGGTCTGAACAAATAGACAAAAATTGAGTGCACTGTTTCACACTGTCGGATCAATAGTTGTTGTTTTTTTTATATTTCTTTTTGATTTTTCACTGCGATTTTGTTTTTTTTTTGTGTGTGAGTGTGTGAGTGTGTGTTATAATTAGATATTTAGCGATGTTTGTGTGTTAAAAAAGAAAGAGGGAGAGATGGGGTGAGAGAAACAGAGAGAAGAGAGAGAGAGAGGAGAAACAGTCGGAGACATAGAAAGAGAGAAAATAGAGAAAGAAAGAGAGAAACAGAGAAGTAAAGGGACATACAGAAAGATAGAGCTATAGACAGACAGATGTGACAGATAGAAGGCAGACAGACATTTAGATATAGGTATATATTTATATATATATATATATATAAATATAAATAGACAGACAGGCAAAAAGACAGAATGCCAGACGAAAATATAGATAGAAAGCTAGATAGACAACCAGATAGACAAATACATATATAAATATATATAGAGAAAGATAAGTGAGAGAGAGAGAAAGAGAGAGAAGAGAGAAATAGGAAGATCGAGTGCTTATGCGTGAAAGTATTGTGTATATATATATTTTTAAACACATGCTGTATGCATGCGTGTGACCGTCTGTGTGTGTGCAGTTTATTCCTTCATAGTGTATGACTGACTATAAGACGCATAAACAGATGTAAAAATACAACTTAAATGTCGGTGTGTGTGTATATATAATATATATATCCAGTTGAATTGTCAGTTCCATTAATATATTTTTTTCATTACGAGATATAAATGAAAATGAGATTGATTTATAAAAATGAGATCGGTTAATAGTTTGTCAGTGAAATTAATGCACTAAAAGTATTTTTAGTGGACGGAGCAACAGTGAATGGCTGCTAAGCATTGCTGTGGCCACACACTCTCGCGGTTATTTGGAATGCAATTAAAAGCAGTCCTTATAATCACACAAATCTAAGAGAGAACATTAGTTCAGGTTTCTTATGGGTAAAAATAAATTAAAAAAAAAAAATACTACAGGAAATCAGGAATACGTAAAGATAACAAGAAATACATCTTACATAGAGCAGACTATAATATCAACGTCCCAAATATTTTTCTTTTATAGTTTCAACTGAACAATGTCAAATTATGAAATCCCTTTTGATACCAATATTTTTGTTGGTTTTTGTTTGGAGGAAAAAACTTTATAACAAAATTGCTTCAATTTAAAGAAACGGCAACAATTGATTGTGTTTATTGTTCCATAACTATAAAACAATTGTAACTTTGCGTATGCGTATGCTTTAAAATAAGATGTCCAACGCAAACTAAACATATTAAATAGTCTATTATAAGAGACAGACTTACTTTCAATGTAATGCTTATGCAAGGGAAATAACACAAGCATAATTATAGCCATACACACAAACACACATTGTCATGTATTGTATGTCATTATGTAAATATTGTTCTCAGTTCTGAAATAAAAGTATATTGTAGACAAGTCTTGAAATGTCGCTTTGTTTCTGCTTGACTGATAAAGAAAATAAAAAGAATAAACTATTAAAATATTAAGAAAGACAGAGGGATTAGAAAAAACAACAACACCATCATAACTGTATCTAGTTTTCCTTCTCTACGGTATATTATTACGTTACACGCTTTTTTCTGGTCTTGCAGTTAGATAAGATTTTTAAGTGGTTTTAAGTACTTGTTTTTCTTGGTTATTTCAATCAACCCATTCCTTGTCGACATGCCACACGAGAAAAAAAAAGAGCTATATATTAAATATCATATTATAAAAAAGTTATTACATTTCTGAGTAATTTATCAAAATATTATGTCGTTTTCTAAGCTAGAATGTAATGTTGCATGTATTAATGTTGATTTGATTGTTTAAATTTTAAACCTTCCTTCCAGAAGTGATTAAAAACTCGGTCATTTTATTAACTGTGTTATTCAAGTATTTTGAGCCTCGCAATATTGAATTTGTAATACTAGACTTCAACAACTTAGAATAGTACTTAGAGAATGGACGTCATCTGTGGTATATTACATAAGATAAGAAAATACACAATTGAGATAATTAAAACAGTGATACTTCTCGTCTTTAAAAATACTTTTTGTGAATTTACCTGCGTAGTTTTTTAAACATTAAAATGGTCTCTGAACCGGATACGGAATGCGAACTATTAACAAGTCTCCACATCGCAACGTGAATGACTTAACATATATTTACTCAGTACAACTTAGCACAGCTGTTTACAAAGGACCACTTAGTTTGCATCGACTGACAATGAATAAATAGGGTTACTATCTTGCTGGTAATTGAATGTATTTTTAAATAAATCAAGTATCAAACATTAATATTATTATTTTAATAAAAAGTGATAAAAGGAAATAAAAAGTCTTTTTTTTTCAACAAATTTTAATTTTTGACCGAAAGCAATTTAGAACAGCACTATTGGGAATAAATTCCATCAGAAATTGTGTTTTTATATTTACGTCTTAATTGTTATTATTAAAGAAAATTGTAAGATTTTCTTATTCAAATTGAGAAACTTTATATTTTGTTATCACTCACTTAGATAAATATGTCAATGTGATCAATTGGAAAACGAAATGTAATGACCGTTAGCTCTGGGTAGTTCCCCCCCCCACTCCCCCTCCCCGGCCTCCCCATTTAGTCCAATCAATATCCGCCCATGATCAGCAATATTGCTTTCTGGTACTTTTTCTTCTGGTCGATTTTTTTTATTGTTACAAAATTCAAAGGACGGTGCGATTTCATTGTGACAATTCTTATATCATAAACAACCGTCTCATTATTTTATAGCATTCTAGTTATTAATTGTGCGTGTACGTGCAGGAGTGGTGTGGCATATCCACACCGGAACAGCTTGTCCAAACACCAAAAATTACTAATTTTTCATTTCATCTGGGGTTGTTTTCTTTTGCAAGCAAAGAGCTCAATTTGTGCGACTGTATGGGAACTGAACATATGGACAAACAACCATTGACCCACAACTAGCTATTAGCAGGACTGATGGGAGTGACCAAAAGGTCTGAAAAAGCTGAAGAGTAAGAACTCAGCTCCGACAGACAAATTTTCAGTGAACTGAGAAAAACAAAACACAAATACTGAAAAGAAAAGGATTGCACAAGTGTAGGTCATCCTGTCTTATCCTGTTGCGTAGAAAAAATGTTGGATAGGAAAATCATTTTGCACAGAAAAATAGGAATTTTTTAAAAAGCAAAAAACAAAACAAAAAACATGAATAAAATTACAACCGTGATGTTGGTCTGTCTTTTGAGATCTACAAACTATACTTTAAGATAATACAATTAAAGTAAGTAATTGAGAATGTTTATTTAGGTCTAAGCCTTTTGGAACCGATTCAATATTTTAAAACAAGAGTTTAAAAAATGTATTATGGTAAGAAATAAGATAATTATCTGAAGAAAAAAATATCAATTATAGGCATAGGTCTATTATTTTGATGAATAGTGCGTTTCGATTAGGCGTTGATAGTTTGATTTCTATAGCCTCCTCTCGTATCTAGTCAAATGTCTAATTAAGCTACGTAGGGAGCCCTGTGTGTGTTAGGGGGGAGGTGTGAAAGAGTGAGTTCGGGGTGCTGAACAATTCATGGAAATAGGCGTGATATAATCAAACAAGATCATGCAAACATATTTTTAAAATTTCCCTTAGGTTTGTTGTTGAACTATCAGGAACAATTTTAAGAAAAAGAAGTAGACTAGAGTGCTAAAGATTATCTACCTTTATAGAGCCGGTACCTGGAATTTTGAGATGTCATCACCTTTAGCCTTACGTGCAAATAGAGTGTGTGTGTGGTGGGGGGGGGGGCGCTGAGCAAAGGTAGAGGGATTGGGGCGTTGAAAGTTAATAGGAGACAAATTTACTTGCACAAATTTTATCTATTGTGCGAAATTGAAGTTTCCGTCGGCGTGTTAAATCAAGTGCAAGCATGCTATGTGTGGTCCTTTGGAGGAGATGCGTGAGTAGGGAGGGGGGGGACTTTTAATTTTAACTTCCATTCACTAAAAAATGTTCTTGTTGAAAGTTTGAGAAAAGTCTTATTCGTTACTAGCCCAGACAAACAAAGCATACAAATTAAAATAAAGACTGAGAGAAATAAAAATAAACTAACCCATCAAAACAAAGTTTTTATTATACTCCCTCTATTTGTAAACTATGTTTACCATCATGTAATTAAATAATTTATAAGAAATATCTTTTGTTTTAGTCTTCGTTGGTATTAAGTATTATTTTCCTATCATAATTTGTAAGGAACATTGTTTACAAAGCTAGAGCGGCAAGTTTGATGACGTCAAATCTCAGCGCATCCTTTTTTTTCTAGCTTTGGCCCACAAAAACCATAAAAAGTTGGATCGGCATTTTCAACGTGAAACCAAACCATAGACCATTTATCTATGAAGTGTTTGTTAAATTTAAAAAAATCATAATTATAATATAATTAAGTTTTTTTTAACTGAAAATTTGATAGAATGTATTGTTAGTCGCCACAAGCCTGCTGCCCAAGTTTCAGCTCGATTGGACGACGGGAAGTGGTTGAAAAATCGATGCAAAGTTAAGCAAGCAATCAACCAGACAGACAGAACGAGTTAATACAAAGGGGGGTAAAAAAGACATCTTAATTGAGTTAAGTCTACGAATTGTTATAGTCGTCAGGCGGATGCTAACAGTTAAGACTAGATTCTAAGCCATAGTTCACTCTTTTTAACTATAAATTGTCTTCAAGAAATTAAATTGTAAATTATGATCAGATGAAGAGAACTAGACAAAAATAAAGAAAAAGTAAAACGATTTTAAACAACTAATCGCTGTGAATTGAAAACGAGGCTGACAACACACGTTGATCAAATATTAAACAAGTAGCAACTTATCTATAGTTTCACCATCTACTTATTAAAATCATTATCATACTATTTAGATTTTGCTCGACATGTATTCGATGTTATTATAATTTTCGCTTACTTTTCTTTAATCTAGCACACTGTCCGTGGTTTGAGCACCCTTGACTTTACAGTTTTTGAATGGAGGGACGCCAAGTCTTATAAACATGTGTGTGTTTGTGCGTGCGAGTATATGTATGTATGTATGTGTAGGTAGGTCAAAGATGTTTAGGAAACTTCATTTGTCTAGTGACTCTAGTTCAATAAATCTGTATTAAAAGCTATACATATAAATTGCATACTAATAAGTTCTTACAAAGCACCATTTTGATAGAAATAAAATTAAGTGTCGCAAACAATCGAACAGCAGCTTATGTTCACTGCCTTATCCAGACCAATTTAATTTAGATATCTAGAACCTACTTTAAGGTAGTACCACTAGTCAATGAAAAGAAAGTCTTAAGTGTTAAAAAAAGGATTTTTTAGGGTGGTTCTACAACCAGATCTAGCCCCCTTTTCTCCGCAAACAACGTCGGTTTTTTATATGTATTTTATATGAATGCCTCCAACACTCTAAGTCAACATTAAGCTAATAGCGTATAGTGTACATTACGAGGGTGGGGGAGGGGGCGGTGGTTGATGTACTTCAGACAGAAGGGAAAGAAAAGACTTGAAAAGAAGTCTGCGGGCATGAAGGTTTTTATTTGCTTTTTAATAAGTAGCCTGGGTGTCTAGGGGTTTATAATTTCCATAAGCAGTTCCTTATATCTTGTGTTTATATAGTACTTCATGTCTGAACGGAGCATGCCTCAAAAAGTATATCTTTATATATATATATATATATAATATATCTCTGTGTCAATTTTATAATGGACATCTTTTATAGTTACCGTAGTCAATTTTTAGGGAAAAGTAGTCTATGTCTACATAATGTCTATAATATGTCAGTATTTATATAGAAAAACATATTTTTGTATAACTAATGAAAAACAAAATCAAGATCTTTATATGTTTTTTTAATATAAAATATTATATTTTCTGGCAGTGTGTATAAAGTAATTTATGTGTGTCAATGTAATAATACAAATTGCATTTAGTATGCCTATGTTAAAAAGCACTAAATTTCATAAACCTGTTAATATAGATATATACATGAACACCAGAAAGATATAAACTAATGAATGCGCATTTAAAAACTCAACTACGCTTTTTTCTTTTTCATTTAAAATTCGTTTGCTCGTTTGCATTTAACACAATGTCTGAATTATAGAACAGAAAAGTGCCAACTGTTTAGAATATAAAAGATAAAGAGTCTAATAATCTACCAACAAATTCATTCGTGAAAAACATTTGAACTCAAACAAAAATGCAAAGCACTTATAAATAGTAAATCATCATAGAATTCACAACATTTTTGATGAAGTAGTCACATTGAAAATAAAACAAAAGTTTAAAGTGGCAATCTTTTTTTTTTTACAAACTAGAATTTAAAACTAAAATGTTTTTTTTTACATTAGTTAGACCTATTCTAGTGTATGCATCTTCTGTCTGGAAGCCAACAACTATAGAAAACATTAAAAACGTGAACAAATTATGAAATGAACTGTAACTGTAAGGTTAGTTACAAACCAAGAAATGCTGGAGGGAAATAGGTTGAGATGAAAGTACTAATAATATATTTATTATAAAGCAAAGCTTTAAATCCACCTTACAAATTCTACGCAAGCTATAGAAATGATCACAAGGACAGAGACATAAGAACACTTTTCTGATTCCATTTGCAAGGACAACTGCCAATTGGCAACTGGTAATAAAATGGATTTCCTGAATAAACAAGTGAAAACCAACAGATTAAACGCTAATCCCAGTAATCGACTAGATTCAAATCAGAGATAAGTGTAGGACGCAGTAATCTTCCTTATAGTAGGGCCATCTTTAACATAAGATATTATCAAAATCCTAGACAATTACCGGTAACTCTTATTCTTCGGTTCATTGTTTTGCTCTTAAAAAATATTTTATTTCTAAAATTATAAGAGACCAAGGAAATATTTATCAATAATTCGAAAGTACATTGTCGAAAATGGTTTTTTGTTATATTGTGGGTTTTTATAAAACAGTCAATTTTGGAAATATTTGTTATTATGGAGAAAATTCAGTTAGTGATGCTAACTTAAAAATAAATCAAACAGCAATTTATTGCAATGCTCAGATATACTTGTTGTTATATAGTTGGTGTTTTATATGCAAGAACAAATACTACATACAAGTTCACTTTCTTTCTTAGTAGCAGCCGCGGATATAATGGGTTGCCTGAGCGAGCCAGGAAAACCAACAACACAACATCATTTGCAGCCCAAATAAAAATGCGGAGACTAGACTCAAACGTAGGATAGGCGATGTCGCAATAGCTTCTGTATAAGCTGTATAAGAAGCATCTGTGTAACATATTATAAGATAAGATAAAACCTTTTGGATTGTGGCAAAACCTTTGGATTAAGGAAAAACCTTCTTAAATTCGGGCACAAATTTTTAGATTGAGGCAAATCCTCTATGATTGTGGTACAACGTTAGGCATTTGAGGCAAAGAATATTTTAAAAAATTGAGGGGGGGGGCAGGTTACGCAAGAAAGCCACTTGTGGGCGCCTTAAAAAAAGAGTATTCCCATAACACAAGTTCTTAGCTGTTATCCTTAATTTTGTTTTAGATCTATTATAAGCAAAGGATGTTTAGTGCAGTAGTAGAAATAAAAAGACATAGAGAATTTCATCACTACTTGTCGGCTCTGCTGGATGACCTGTTGAGTACCGAGGAGACATTGACTATCAGGAAAAGTGGGTTTGGTGTTGACTTTAGACTAAACAGATCAATGGTTCTAGGGCTGACACAGTGTACCCGACCCGTGTTTCATTAGATACAATTTTTTTTTTGGAAGGGTGCGTTAGTAGTCGAATCGTGACAGTATTAATGTGCCACAAATGCTACAGAAAATGAATCGAGTCAAGTGTCAATTAAACGATAATATGATTTGAAGACATTTGTGTTATTTTACGATAGATAAGTTGACAACAATAAAACATAAAATTTCCCATTTAACGGTAGTACTAGAAACTAAAAGAATATAGAAAATTAAAAGTATATTATACATCTGCATCTATTTAAATAGCTAGCCTAAAACAACATTTACTTAATCATAATAATAATAGTACATCAATATAATAACACAAATATCAATTGTAGCATTATAAAGGCACTACTATTATCAATACAGTAATACTAAAACTATTACTAACAATTAGATATATTGCTTAGGCTTATATGTAATCATGTATTTTTTTGATATAATATGAACAGTACTGATACATTATGTACTCATATCGCATCAACACAAAATATATTAACAGAGTATATTGTATTATCATACTACATATCCAATCACAACACTACTAATTATATAATGATATCAATAGGCCCATATCATCCCTTCAGCAAAAAACTGCATATTATATCAAGATAATTAATAGTATATCAATACAATTCAATTTCTTTAACAAATTCAACTTATAATTATATAAATATATATTATAGGCTATATATATATATATATATATATATATATATATATATATATTTATATATATATAGCCTATATATATATATAAAGAATATAGCCTACATATGCCCTATATATAATGTATGCTTTGATTTCTCAATATAAACATTGCACATTGTGTTGTTTTTAAAATTCAATACAAAAAAAATATTTAAATAAAAACCTTAACAATTAGATCTTATAGTTGAAAGTATATTTAATGAAAATATATCTAGATCTTCATGTCCATATTATTTTTAACAAATATTAAGAATTTTGGTACGGATAAGGCAGAAAGTTTCAAGTTGAAATAGCAATAATTATCAAAGAACATTTTTAAACAAGTTGTGAACATTTCAATAACGTTCGTATCGTAAACAATAAAAAAAAAAAAGCTTTCTGACCTATTATAATATTTTTATGAATCAAAATGATTACCTGCGTTATAATTAATTATTTCTTTCCAGGATGTTTTAAGAATATGAGTAAATGAAAGATTTGATTACAGGAATCGTTGCTAATAATAAAAAAATAAAACGTTCACTTTTTGGATGTGTGAGTGAAATATATATTATTATTTTATGGACTATAAAGAAAAATCAATTGTTCACCTAAGCATTGCTAAAACCACACACCTAGATCTAAAGAGAGAGAGAGAGAGAGTGTTAGAGATTAGACGCCAGCTAAAAATAGACCGGCATCATACGTCACCACGCTGTGTGGGTTATCGCCTATTGTTTTCAAATTCAGGTTAATTTTTCGGTTACTATGTACCATCACAAATTAAATAGTACTCTCTTCAAAGGAAAGAAACGTTATTTAATAAAAGAAACAACATCTAAGAAGGCTACTATATAATAATAAAATTAATACATTATATGATTATTATATATATTTATATTATTTTCTATTTCTATATATAGGCCTATACATCTACATCTTATCTATCTATCTATCTATCTTTCTAAATATATATATATGTATAGGTCTATATCTATATAAATACAAACAAGTAATTAAAAATACATTACTAAAAATCTACTACTTACTCGGGTATGTAGTAAGAACACAATGTTGAACATTAAAAATGAGAATATTTCAGGCAATAATGATTGGTAACGTTCGTTTAATGGTAGCCGTCCCCCCTGGAGGAGTACACATTATGTGTAGACAAATTAACTGCCACACATTTCAAATCTCTCTCTGTGTCTGTGTGTGTGGTTTTTCGTCTTCTTTACTCTGTCTGTCTACCTCTGCCACCACCCCGGGTCCTAAAGGAGTTCAGCATCGGTCTCAGCATTCTGTTTGTACAAGTATTGAGAGAGAGAGAGAGAGAGAAAGAGAGGGAGGGAGGGAGGGGGCGCCTTTTGTGTGTGTATGTGTGTTTACTCGTTCGAAAAAAAGGGTGGAAAGGGGGAGCGATGAGTGGAGGTTGAAGTTGTGTGAGGAATGGGGTGGAGGGTGGTGTGGGGGGAAGGGCGCGGGGGGTAAAATAAAAATCGAGCAAAAGGCGGCCTTTAGATTTGAGTACTACGGTCCAGTTACCATGTTCCATACTACCCCAGTTTTTTTTTTTTATTCAGCCACTCCTTTCTTTTTCCTGATTTTCTTTTCAATCTCTTTCCCTGATTTCCACGTTTACCAGAGGCAGATCTACACAGGACCATGAGATGAGGCAACAGATTGAAGGAAATCATAAAAACCCTGGGGGGATCAAAGGCGTATTGAGAAACTCACGTCAAATCGTTTGATCAGATAGTGAGTAAGGGTGGGGATAGCGTGCGGGGGTATGTAGCTAAATGCATTCAATAGAAATATACACAAATCAACATACATCATACATACATCAACACATACACCGCCACATACATACACACACACACAAAGACAAATACGCTCTTCAGAAACCATTAAAACAAGAGGTCAAAATGTCAAGTCAGAACTTATGTTACGAGCATATATTTTACCAATATTGAATTGATCATGTGTATAATTTTTTTTATTATTTTTATAAAAGGAATATACACTTGTGAAAACACTTGTACTTTATCCATTTGTATTAATTGTTATTCCTTTTTGTCATATAGATCTAGTATAGTATAATCAAAGAACAAAATGAAGTATAGAAATACGAGAACGAATGATTGCACTTCGAGCCCATTCTAATTGCGATAGTTTAAAAACTCGTAGCCGTTTAATCGTGAGTTAAAAGTAAAAGTAATTTCTATCTCCCGCCCTCTGTGAAAGCAATGAGACCAAAGTTGTATATTTTTTGCCTTGAGTCTCTTGAGCGTTTGCCCCCTTAAGGGTCCTCCACCTTGGCCAATGAGTTCTGACACGATGCATCTCATGTCTCATGTCGTTTTTGTTACCAAGAAAAGACGTCAAGGATTACAACTTTGGTGCTCCAAGCTACTTGTCGTAAGGTTAATATTATACACAGTTCACAAAAATCTTCTTGTAGTGCTTCGAGATAATACGGCGGTAATAGAAAAGGCCTGGATAAGTTAAGAATACATTTGTTATATTTTAAGTCCTTTTAGTTTAAATATTATTATATTATTATACGATTATCTCTTGTTTCTCTTAGAGCCGGATTAAAGAAAAGGGGAAGCTGGCTATGCATGTTATGCAGGCAAGTGAGAAATTATCTTAGCTCTAGCCTCTGTACGAGGTTAGCCCCATCATGACCACCTATCGGGGGGTTGCATGTTAGGCCTACTTGCTCCTTTCGACCTTTACGGAATGTACATCTGTATAACAGAGTCTGAATTGGCCTTCCCCGTATATCTGCAATATATACTCAGGATTATTCGGGTAATACCAGATCATCGATCTGTACGATGGTATTATCATGGTTAGTTCACCGGACTGTCAACCAAAATCCAACTGACACGTCGCGGGTTCTATCCCTGCCATGGACCGATCCCTGTCGCCCTGCAGGAGTTTTGGGCCTAGTGGAGGTAATAATCTTCTATCTAGAAGGAACGTCTGTAAACTTTTAAGACATCAACTATATGAATTGCATATTGAATGAAAAAAAAATGCTTTGTCTCTTTCTATGCATTTCTAAATATTTTATCATAATAAACTATTAGCTTTTAATGTCTTAGTTCCACTAACATGTACAAAAAAAAGGACAAAAAAGCATAAAATGGTTTTCAGAAAAGGTTTAGGGGCTGCGTCCAGGGTCTAATTAAGATCTGCTGAACTATTTCCCGAGCACAGACAGCAAACCGCTGCCACCATCTCCCCATAATGTCAACATCCTGAGTGTAACCTCTCCCTCAGAACAAATATATTCATAACGATATTTTCAACACTTCACTACCTGAACATACATTTGTAGCTTGAAATATTTTTTTTATGTTTTATTTCACAGAAGCGATTTATTTTTTCCCCCTTTCTCTTCCTTTTCATAAGCAAACATACAGGTTTTTAAAACAGTCATACCTCCCTTTTATACCGGTATAATATCACCACGCAGAAAATACAGTTTGCAGTAACCAAGGAGACGGGGAGTCATATGACAATCTATGCGCGATTTCTGCAGAGTAGCTTCGCTCGTATGCTTTTTTTTTTCGTTTTAGAGACAAATATTGCTCAACACAAAGCAAATAGACGTTCCAACCAAAAAATGTTCTGGAAATTTTGAAAATAATGAACAAACATACACTTTTATCGCTGAATGGATTACAAAAGAAGAAAATCCTTGATTCTATAAACTAGGTCTAATGGTTAACTTGGTTTAAATATTCAGAGTCAGTAGGGAAAAAAAAAACAGATTCAATTTGAGTTTTACTTTCTGTCTTTTGCGGAAGTTGAAAGCGAATATCAGAAAAGTTTTGTTGAGAGGAGGTTGTAGTTTGATGTGCTTGGGTTTTTTACATTACGCGGTAATGCTACACTAGATTTTCGTGAACTTTTGGAAGGTCCGAGGACCGCCTTAAAGACGGAAGCTAGAAAGAATATCAAATGTCGGGAATGGAAGAAGTTGGGGATGTGGTAGATAGTTAAAATCCTCGAAGTATAAAGCACATAAGTAGGGTGAGGAAGGTGGACGGTGAGGAAACTGATTGGCTTCAGCCAGAGAGTCTAGGCATGAAAGAAGAAAGCTACAGATTGGTTTTAAATGTTGTCCTTGGTGGTTGGAGTGCCATGAGGGTGGTGGTAGGGGGGGGGGGGTTAGAGTGACGGGAGTCAATCTGAAATTTGACTGGAAGCATATAGTGCAACGGTGGCAAAAAAGTGATTGAAGAATGGGCGAACAAACGAAAAGGAATTTATCAACACCTGTATTAAGCAGTCTTACTTACACATTTTGTTACACATAGCCATACAAAACAAATCCAATTCACGCTTCGTAAACTTTTCTAAACGCAAAAATTGACCAAAACAAATTGAATACAATTATTTATTTTTGTAAAAATAATGGAAAAAAAAATTGACATTATATCTAAAACTTATAACCTTTTCTCAAATGTCTCTTGAAATTCCTCACGAAACCACACCCGAAATCATTGGTATTAATTATTATGTGTGGTGGTTATCTAACAAAGCTTTGGTCTGTAATTCCAAAACTCTCAATTCCAGGCAAAGAAAATAAAACAACAACGACAAGATTCCCATTCCCCCACCATCAGTCGAGGCCGTTAGGGGGCGTATCGAACTGTCCACCCTGGGTAGTCACACAATCTCTTGTTTGTGGTAGACCCTGGCCCTGGTGAACCACAGAAGCCCCTGTTCCGCGTCCGAGGATCATTGCACTGCCGAGTGACTCCGAGGCTCGGTGAAGAGGAATCAATTAGCGTAACAGCCTGTCTCAATCTCGCTCTGGTGCTTGGATATTCAGACCCATAGTCTAGAACCTGTGCTACCGGGCGACATTGTAGCTTTACTAGCGAGCCACCACGATAATGATCCAAGAGAAATTCCGCAGGGAGCAAGTGTAGTGCATATACTACGGAGACCGTACCCTATGTTATGCGACACGCCTTAATCGGGGTGGCTAGTCTCGGACAAGACCTTGGTGTGCCCCTTTTATCCTCCTATTTACATCGTTACGTCCAGGACGTTTGAGCCGGAACGACAGGATGAGAATAAATCTGCCTGAATCGTGCTGCACTATGGAGCAATATGAGACGAATGAGGTTTTAAACTTTACTTTATGTATTATCTAACCACCTACAAAAGTCTTTATTACCTAACTCAAAGGTAAACGAATCGTTCAACAATTGTAGAATATTCTGTTTTAAAATTCATTATAAAGCTATATTTAAAAATATATATATTGTTCTTGCAAATCTCGCTTTTATGTATACAGGTGGTCGCTAAGACGGCTGCCGTTATAGGGCAGTAAATAATGAAGTAATTAATGAAGTAATTAAAAAATCTAACAAAACATTAGGCTTTATGAAAAGAAACTTTTACAGATGTTATAGTAATATAAAACTAAAATGCTATTTCACATTAGCTAGACCTATAGAATACTAGAATATTCATCATCTGTATGGGACCCATCACATTAAGAAAACATTTTAAAATTAGAACTAATTCAGAAAAGAGCTGCAAGGTTCATTACTAGCGAATATGCACAACTGACAAACAGTAACACCAATAGTTAAAACAATAATATAAGTGCAAGACTAGACTAAGACCACGTATAAGCGTAGGACGCAATAATCTTCTTTATAGAATATGTAATATATAAGAAAAGTTCACAAAACAACTTTAAAAAATACTGTATTTATGTCTACTTTACCTTCTTTAATATACGACACTATTTTCAAGGACACAAGCAGATTGTTTTATTTTAAATTAAGTAGATCCAACAATAACAAAATAAAAGGAAATTTCTGGTGTCGTTAACAAAACGAAGCTGCAAGCTCAGCATCAATGATCTAGATTCTAGAACAATGGGTCGCGTACTAGACTTGGCATGCAAAGCGATTTTCAATGGCACGCCGAAGACTCCAGAAAAGCAAATTCAAGTATTTTCTTCAAGAAATTCAGTGCTAAAGCAGAAAACATTTTAAAATTTCGGCATACTATTATCTTATTGCTCAAGGGTTGTGGTAATTAGGGTCGGACTTGCGAGATAGGCAAAACAAACATCGTTGGACAGAGCAAGCAGGAAGTGTTTTAAATTATTGTATTGTTTTAGATGATTGTACTAAAGTTAGCACCAAACAGCTTCAAAAGCTAAATACCGCAAAATATTGTTTCCTTTTCAGAAAAACATCTAGTCCTGTTGCTCGTATTTAACCATAGGCGCTAAATAAATGACAATCATATTATATTATAGTAAATGGGGGTCTTCACCATATCGTAATAAACGTATTGTAATTAGTTTTATATATAAATGTATGCAACATAAAGATACATATAAGTACTGAGCATTGTTATATCACACTCGAAAGTAAATACGTCATTTCCCCACAATAACCAACGCCTAAGACCTTTTATACGGGGCCATCTAATATACTCTATTGGTCGCTTTGTGTTTTATTATTATGTTAGAATTAGTATTAGGTAGTTAACCGGAACATAAAGGTAATTGTAGGTTGTCGGAGTAGGTGAGGCAAATGTGTTTGATTGTGTGTGTGTGTGTGTGTGTGTGTGTGTGTGTGTGTGAGTAAAAGATTGTATTCAGAAGATGCAAGGCGGGAAAAGATAGGGAATTTTTTTTTTACATTTAAGACCTAGTGGTCAACCTCAGAATTTTTAACTTGTACATTTTCTCTGGGTTTCTTCATTAATCAGCGTTTCTTATGATCAGTGTCTACGTTCCAACACTATACAACTTATTAAAACTATATTGGACCTGTGGTATTTAGTTTACCAGGTTATGACAGGCATTAGCGTCCATGTGAGGCAAGATGGTCCTGACTAGATATGTTTTATTTATATTACTATACTAAAAGCATGTGGGTTTTCTATTTCCGGACCCCCCAGGTCTTAAATTATATTTTGTTTTGATGTAGCATCAGATCTTAATACAAAAAGTGACGCCCATGTGGACTGAAGCGCCACCCTTCCCCATATTTAAATCTCCCTTCCCATCATCAAGCCTAAAGCAGCAAATAATATTTGTAAGCAAATACTATTATTAAAGTCAAAATATTTTGTTTACAACACCAAAAAGAGAGCAAATCAAAACAACGCATCACAAATACTTCATTTACCTTAAACAATAAAATATAACCTTACTGTATGCCAGTATCCACATCCCACATTGAAACATGTCCAAAAGCCACTCACACACTAAATCTACAACTCAACATTTCTATAACAGAGTTTGGGTTTATTCTCCTACTTTCCAACCCTATCCCTTTGCATTAAATGTAACACAGGAGTAGACGTTAGTCTGTCATTTCTCAGACGACTCATCTACTAACAAAAGGAAAAAAAATATGTCTGAACACCTGGGCCATTCTCCAGGTAAAAAAAATATTTTAAAGAAATCACTCGCTAACTTCCCTTTATATTCTATGTTTTCAACACACAAAAAAGTTTAACACATTTTTTGAAATCTGTAGCAAGCGACTTGTCTAATTTACCATAAATGCTAGACGCACCTTGTCACCTTTACATTCTTTTAATAGCAAACTGGATATTAGCGCTAATTCGATATTGAAGATGTGAAGCTGTTCTCTATATTAGGAGCTCTAGCCCTTTAAAATAAACCAACTAGACCACTCATGATGAAAGACGAACGATAACTAGTCTAGGATTATATTTAAGAAAAATATAAAGGAGAGTTTTCTGCCCTTAGCACAAGAAAGACCAGGGAAAAAAAGGTTCCGGCGATCAATGTGGGGCGTTGCCGGATTAGAAGCGGAGTAATATATTCAATTTAAAAGGAAAAGGTATTATAGTTGATACAAAGGTGGCAGCGGCAAGTGGAGCGAGAGGTGTCAAGAGAGAGAGAGAGAGAGACAGACAGACAGACAGATAGAGAGAGAGAGAGACAGATAGAGAGAGAGAGACAGATAGAGAGAGAGAGAGACAGATAGAGAGAGAGAGAGAGAGAGATAGAGAGAGAGAGAGACAGACAGATAGAGAGAGAGAGAGAGAAAAAGAAAGATAGTGAGAGAGCGAATGACAAGTCAATAAGAGATATATAGGAGGGAAGGTGTTAAAACAAGAATGACGGAGCGACAGAGAGAGAGAGAAGGAGAGGAGATGCAGGTAGGGAAGCATAAAGAGAGAACGCCAGTCATATATACTATAATATACATACTGTTTAGTGTAGCCTATGTCATTCTCAGTGAAGCACCAACAAATCTCCACCGTGTCCTAAAGGCGCCAACTTATTTCATGCCATGTTTTCTACCTGGCCTTCACTTCTTCCTGTTTCCTCTCCATGTGCCCAGTACCCTCTTCCATTTTCCATTTCAGGGATATGCTAGGAAGCTAAGGCTTGGATAACTGGGGTATCCCCCCAAGAACCCAGAACCAGGTTGTATTAAAGCCCAAAAACCCAGTTCCGGTTCCTGTCGTGAGTTCCAATTTTTCAACAAACTGGTTCGACAAATATTTTTTTATAACAAATAAATTGCAATTTGTTAACAAAACGTCTTCCATTTACCATATAATGTTGAAATTTTAAAAGTACAGTTTTGGATTTGATATAAAATGCAAACAAGAAAAGACGAAACCACACAAACGTGTTAGAAGCCGTTGTAGACGATTTTATTTTAGTTCATTTTACTGTTGACTTATAATTTTTATGACTAGAGAAATAAATCTATTTGACCACAAACTTTTGATTTGACTTAGCACTCAAAACCTATTACATTAATTGTAATTAAATTTAGTTTAAACATGCTATCGTATCGTTTTTTTTTAAATCCTACTTTGGGACAGACACGGAAAAAGTTAATGACATATAAAAAAGTTAATGACATATAAAACAATTAATGCCATATAAAACAATTAATGACATATAAAAAAGTTAATGACATATAAAAAAGTTAATGACATAAAAAAGTTAATGACATATAAAAAAGTTAATGACCTATAAAAAAGTTAATGACATATAAAAAAGTTAATGACATATAAAAAAGTTAATGACATATAAAAAAGTACACTATACCGGGGGTCGGCAACCTTTTGCTAATGGTGTGCCAAATTAGAATGTCGAAATCATTTAGCGTGCCAACAGCCTAAAAGTCAACCTGCTCTATTATACTTGTTTTCTTATTTTTTATAAGACAATTAATTTAACTCGTAGCAAGACCAATGCCAAAAGCAAAGGAAATTTATAGATAGGTACTCAAAACTTATTTTTATTTTTAAAGCTATTGAGCTTTTTTTATGTTTAATAGAAAGACAAAATGATTCTAAGAACTTTGATACCAATTTTATGAATGTATGTTAATTTTCAAAAAGTTATGAAATTTTGAAATTTGCCCCTTTTGCCACCTCACAAAGTCCCATTTTTAGAAGTCATTATCTCAAAAAGTATATTGTTATTAATATTATTTGCATAATGATTAAGGCCATTTATTTCTGTACAATCGAGTGAACAACTTATCTTTCTATCATGAATGGTCGATTTTGCCTAGACAATTTAGTACGAGAGGAATCAAAAACTTAAAAACGCGTAAAAAACGGAAGCCAGTTTTGAGTACCTACTATAGAGAAAATGGGCCGTATTGCTGCTGAGAGTTAACACACTTGCCCATTTTACAAGTCAGTCTTTTTAGGTAGTCATGAGCAGGGGCAAAGCCAGGATTTTTTTCAAGAGGGGGCCAAAATTTCGCATAACAAATTTGTACCACATTTTTACGCAAATCGCTCTTTAGGTCAGGAGAAACAGCGTTCGCAGATTTTTAATGTTTAAAAAAAAAAAGCGTGAAACATCCAGCGTATAAAGTGTGGATCGGGGTGAGGGGAGGGGGAGACACAAAAATCCTGTCCGAGACTAGCCTCCCCATGCCACCTCAACCAATATGGCGGCCAATAGTCGTGCCGCGTAGCAAAGGGTACTGTCTACACCAGCGATGGCGAACCTGTGGCACGCAGAGCTATTTATGTGGGCACGCGAGCATTTACCAAAAAATGGAACAGCTAAGTTATGGTATTTGGTTTTAAATGCTGTGTTGGCACGTTGAAAGAAATAAGTTGGTCTTGTATTGTACTTTGGGCACGCGGCCTCAAAAAGGTTCGCCATCACTGGTCTACACTGTTTCCCACCGAGTCTCGAAGCCTCTCGACAGTGCAATGATTTCTCAGACTTACAACAGGGGCTGTTCCACATGCTTTAGCCCACCGGCGTACTTTTAAAGGGTGTGTCCATGGAAGGGATAGTACATCTGATTGGGTGAGCTGATGTACTCGGGATTTCTCGCCTAACTCTGGTCCCCATCTGGCACACAGCTCTCAACTGTGGCTCCACGTAGCCGTAGCATGCACTGAGACCCACTACGGGAAACGGCCTCAGCTGGGTGGCTAAATCATTTGAGGGTAACCGTTAGGTATTAATCCTCGGTGAAGTAGGCTTTATTTACCAAGCATGTGAAGGAGTCACCATGGAAGAAAAGCCTTTCTTACAATCAACTAGCCGGTTATTCAGAGAAACAGGGCTGCAAGTCTGACATGGCAAAGGAAAGCAAAATGGAACGCTGAAGAAGAAGGTCATCGTCGAATAAGACAGACGTACATCACACTCGTATCGGTGGTTTTCACACTTCGCCGCTTTAAGGCCCATAGGTACAGAATTGCAGCATCCACTAGTTTCCACTAGACCACTGAGGTCACTGCCTACTAGGGACACCCTCCAGACCCGTGAAAAAAATCCTAGCTTTAGCCCTAATTCGAACCCGGACCTTCGATACGCCACCTGAACGAGCAGCGCTCGTCCACCGTACCTCGTTTTTTTTAGATCTACTTGAATTTCAAATACATTTCTATCAATTTTTTAGATTATTTGTAGGCTTACTCTACGGGATGACGTTTGCATTGAAGTAATTAATAACCTCTAAATTCTTTTGCCGGTCCTTTTTCAATGTAAATCAATTTTATAGTTACTATCGATTCACCCCTTCTAAGTGTATGCAATCTTGTTTTTAGTATTTACAATGCAGATATTGCTCGATTTTCAATTGATTTGAGCTGGCTTTTCCAATTGATAAAAGACAGTGTATGGATATTCTGTTCTTGATTCATTCCACGGCTAGTCTGAAGTTACAAGCTTCAAGCATCTTAGACAATATCATGAAGCATATTTCTTCTCTTGTTAGATGCAATTGAACATCCAGAAAGAACAGACGGAGTAAATTATTATTCTTTAAAACTGCAACAACGACAATGCTTAGTTTGTGGGCCCAGTTTGCGGTGAAAATTGTGCTTCAAATGACGTTTCATACGGATGTTTTACAAGGTTTGAGAAATGTATATCCTTAGCATGTATCATAGTCCAAGAAGCATGTGTGACTTAAATTGTTCATTCGACATCAACCCATCTAATAATTATAGGCATCCACAATTTCTTAGCTGCACAAGGAGTTTTACCAAATAAATTGATGAAAGGAGTTTTATTTGCTGAACGATATTTTGTTAAACCAAGGTGGATATGTGACCCGTTCTCACGAAAGGTGACATAAGTCGGAAATACCAATTTGTGCTACATGCGTTTTTGTATTTTGGGGGTCTTTCAGGTGAATTTTTTTTTATTTTTGTAAATACTAGGTTATCCATTTCTAAATCATAATTTATATGTTTTTTATATTTTTTTCTACAAAAAAATATTGTAATTAATTATTTTGATCAACGTGTGATTTATAATTTAGCATAAGGTCACTAAAATTCGACTTTATTTAACCTATCGTTTTCTACCTTAACCTTGACAGAACCCCATAACATTATATATCATTGAAAAGGGCAGATTCTCGGAAATTTCTTTGTGATCACTATTTATTTATAGAAACCAATCAGAAAATATTTAAGCCTGAAGTTTGGGATAAACAATTCATTTCTTTCTATCCAATGAAAATTCGTTTATAAATTGATCATTGGTTACGATACCATATTTTTCCAATACAAATTCGCTGATTGGCTAGTGGGATACAATGCGGTAAAGAATTAGGCTTTCCGTTTTCGATATTATGAAAATTTCACACAATGGAGAGCGCATAGCTTCACTGTTTAATTCTTTGAGCGATGTGATTTTTTATTATTTTTCGTTCAGTTTTATTATAAAATAATATCGTATATACACCACTGAAAAGATAATTGAATGCCCTTTCGATTGGTATGTAAATATAGATATTACGAATCTGGTTGCTATATAGTTTAGACATTTTCAAATGCATTAACTTTAAAACGCCTTTTCTCGGAACTCTTGTTTTTTTGTCTGACTAGTTCTAAGTGATAGTAAGTGTCATAGAAAAGTGAAATATTGACGTATAATAATAAATTTGGTATTAAAATAAAGCCTATTCAATGCCCTTTCAAACGATATATATAACTTAAAATGTTGAAAAAACCACTTATGTCTCCTTTTGTGGGAACGGGTCACATATAATTATAGAATATTGCTTTGCAAAATCTTTTTTGAATCATCGGATTTTATATTATAAATACATATACACTAGGATCGATTCAATTGCCGTTTGATTTTGTTTTTCCCCACAAATTGAAACATATCATCTGTAGAAAAAAAAATATTTTTCAAAATGTCTCCAGGCCCCCCAGCCCCCTCTGTAGTTTCGCCCCCTGGTCATGAGTCAAGATACGGTTCTATCGACTGCTAATGTTTATTAAAATATTTTGTTCTCACTTTAACTGAGATTTACTTTTATTTGTTCAAATTTTAATTCTTTTACAAATACAGAAAACAGCTTTAAGCAGAAGTGATTCAAAGTGATCACACAAACTGGGTACTTAATGTAATGTTCAGAAAATGTGCAAATAATATTTAGTCATGTACTATTTAAATAATTTTCAACTACTTTTTAAAATCTGGTCATTGTAAAATTATTAGTATAGTTGTTGGCCATATAATTTTTTATACAAAAAAAAAAAAAATGTTGAAAACATAAAATTAGAAACATTAGCGCAAATAAAACAGACGAATTATCTCCCTTTTATTAAAATAAAGATTCTAAATTTATATTCAATAGTGATGCCAAACACGTTTTGTTTTGTAATACTGGCTAATTATTATTTCTATGTATAAATCCAGCATTATGGTATTCATTACAATATTTAATTATTATAAGTATAAAATTAATTTACGTTAAACAGTTGTAAATAAACATTTCCTGCATTAATTGTTTGTCCATTTAACCTTAAGGAGTTTATCTTTTAAACATTAGGCCTAATAATTACAACAATTGCATAATATAATGATATTAAAAGTGTCTTATATTTATTAAATTAATAAAAAATAAATTTGTTTTAGAATTACTTTTATTTATGTTTAATTAGAAGATCAACATAAAAACTCGTTTAAAAGTAATTAGTTTGTATCAATAATGAACGTCTTGTCTTGAATGCTCTTCGCTAAATAATGGCAGAACATATTTAGTCATTTCTGAGAAGTGAAGTGTCAGTGAACTCGTTGAATGCTTAACACGGCTTTCATATGCAATAAATACTGTTGAACCAAAAGCTGAAAGTATAGCGAATGCCTGGCAGTTGAGAATAGCATATGACTTTCCTAAGCAGCTTCCATCCAGATTTTCCCGCAAATTGGCAAATTTCGATGCCAATTTCTTTAAATGTTTAGAATTCAATGGGCCGTATTGCTGCTGAGAGTTAACACCCTTGCCCCTTATACAAGTCAATATTTTATGACTGACTTGTAATTTACAAGTCAGTCATAAAATATTGACTTGTATAAGGGGCAAGGGTGTTAACTCTCAGCAGCAATACGGCCCATTAACTGCGTTTTAAAATCGCAAATATTCCTACACTTGAAAAAAAAAAGATCTAAATCTAAGATGGTTGTAGGAAGATCAAACCAATTAGGCTTCACGATGCATGAAAAAATTATTCCATGAATTTGAAAGTCTTGCATTTGTTTAGAAAACCCCTCTTTGAGTGCTTCGATGTAGCATACTTCTGAAAAAGACCTAACTATCTATATATATATATGCCTTTACAAAGGAAAGTACATATAGTTCAATGTTTTGAAATTGATTTCACGGCAAGATGTAAAGCAAATCCATTCCAGTGGTCTAACAGTTCAAGTGCTGTTTGTCTCGTCCTTGTAAATGCGTTCAACTCACTGAAATGTGTCGCTCTGTCATTCAGAAACATCGGCTTCAACAATCAAGTTTTCCTAATTTTTTCAGCTCTGGTAGGTCTCTTGCGTGCCATTAAAAATCGCTCTGTGTGCCAAGTTTGGCATTGGTATAGATATGTTTTCATTACGATGTATCATACGATTATGTTGACTTAAAAGTTAATTTGTACTTCATTAAAACCTAACATTATCTGTAGCTATATGACTATATTGAACTGCTGTTACCTCGGGCAAAGCGGGGAAATTTTATTAGTATCAAAGAAGAATAGACAAGCCCAATGACACAGACTGATGAAAATATACTAAAAAATGAACATGGACAATGGCCAACAAGCATGACCATATAAAACCTCACCCCACCCCTCCCACACAAAGAACGAGGCACCATGTTCCAGATGGAGAAGTTCAATTTTTTAAAATTTTCTAATTAACTCATGCAACCCATTCCATGCGCAATGTCAATAACGAAGAAAGAAACCTTATCATCATATATCAAATAGTTATTGTAAAGGAAATAAATAAGTTCTCTTCATATCGAACTACGTCTTTCTACGATTAGCCTTTACATTAAAACATTAAATCACTACACTATTTCCTGACGAGATTACTTCCTTTATAATGGACTGAGAGATATCTCACTCTTTTTTATTGGCCAATGGTATCCATTAAACGCCGATATCTTTTGATAGAGCGTTGGATAGCAATTCCAAGGGACCAAGGGTTAATTTTGTTTATTATTTCTGGGAATAAGTTTTCTTTCAATTTTACCAGGTAACGTAGATATATATCCTACATTTTCAACTTGCTATTTTTATGTTTCAGTCTCCTTTTGCTAACATTCCTTTCTTTTTTTTTAAGTTAACCCTAACTTCATTTACTAGACTTTAGTCAAGTTGCCATTAAAATTATGCATCCATTTTTTCTTCAAAACACTACCGGAGGGACAAAAAAGCCACAGGAAATGAAGCCAAAGTCATATGGGGGGGAGGGGGGGGAGAATCTATTTTTAGCTTGCTGAACGCTGAGCGCAGAATGAGATTTGGTGAAACAGAAATATGAGATAAAACAAATAGTGGCCTTTAATTCAAGTCTGTGGTAGAGTCAACAACCTCACATTGTCTGAAGTTTGCTTAAGAAAAAGTCCTTTGACAAAGTAATAGACCCGTAGTTGGTGTAAGACCTGGCGTCCAATGTCAGGGGAAGGATTCTGTTTGGGACTGTGGTCTAAGTCTAATAACGAGAGACTTGTTCTTACTGTGGCTGTTTATTACATTAGTAATGTATTAGTTCACTATCTTTCTATCTATCTATTTATCTATCTATCTATCTATCTATTTATCTATCTATCTATCTATCTATCTATCTATCTATCTATCTATCTATCTATCTATCTATCTAGCTATCTATCTATCTATCTATCTATCTATATAATCTATCTATCTATATATCTGTCTGTCTTGTCTATCGTCTATCTATAACTATCTTTTATTTAATAATTAATGTACCTTCATCTCGTCTGTCTTCTATCTGTCATTTTGTCTGTCGCTCTACCATCCTAATTAGTTCACTTATCTATGTAATTTGTCCAGCACTAAAAAAAAAACTATCTATAATTCATCCGTGTATTTTTCTTGACAATGTTATTTTCTCAATAAAATTGAAGTTCAATATACCGTGGTCCACTGGTCAAGTGTAACATTGTTAATCCCATTACGCCAATCTCCCAGATAAGACCAATTAACGAGCTGCGTTTTTTTATTTCCTGATACTATTAGTTACTCCTCTCCATATCGATTCAACTCTATTGGATAACCGACATCCGTTGAAGACCCTAACGTTGTCTGGGCATTGTGCTGGCCACACAGTCGGTAAGGTTCATTACCAGTGAATATTCACAACTGACAAGAGTAAAACAATTAGTCAAATCACTAAACCTAAAAACACTAGAGGACAGAAGGGCAAAGACTAAAGTAGTAATAATATATAAGACATTAAACTCTAAATTAGAAATACAACCCAATAACAACCTGTTGCAATGCTCAGATAAACATAAGGGCAAAAACACTTTCCTTATTTCTTCTGCGAGAACAAATGCATTTAATTATTCTTTATTCCCGAGTAGCATACGGGCATAGAATGGGTTGCATGAACAAACCAGGAAAACCAGTAACTTAACATCATTTAAAACATTAAGAAAAATGCAAGACTAGACTCCGTACCACGAATGAGCGTAGGACGCAATAATCTTCTTTATAGATCACCTTTTTCACGATAAAGCCATTAAACATATATGCTACATGATCTCGCCAGTCTATCATGACTAGATGGGGAAACATTTTTATAATTGAAAAGGGAATTAACAATCTCAAATACAAATTTGAAAGCGCTAAATAATTTATATGTACTCTATACCAGACTTGAACTCCCAATGACCGAGGTAGAGGTTGCCCTTATGTTACCCCGGACTTCATCACTCCTTAGCCGTCAATTTTGCAACCCATGTTGATGTGCCTCTACCCCAGCGCCCGAGGATACTCCCGTCTAAAGCGGCTAGATCCTTCCACTGAGGCACCAACCTGCTAGGTCACTAGAAAGTACCGCCAGAAGCACCGTTGTCCTACGTCGTGGGGAGTGGTTTAGTGAAACTTTGTTGGAAAACCCACATGGTCACGAGCAATTTGACGTTTGGCTGTACAACCTACAGAGCATTTCGGTTGGGCGCGCAGCCGATTTGTGCACGACGAATCTTTTATTTTTTATCCCAAGGCTGCAACATTTTGGCCATCTCAAACGTCGGGGACGTTGCTCTATACCAGAGTTACCCAAATACCCGGTTGAGCCCCGCTACCGGGCCACGAAAGCAAAATTACCGGGTTGCCAAAAAAAAAAAGAGGGGAGGTGTTGCCGCTTAAAAGTCTAGGTCAGTATATCGCGATGCGCTCTGCCAGTATAATTCGCCAAGTGGACATTCTGTGACGTATTAAAGCTGACTTATAGATGCAACACACAAGTGCATGCGTCGTATATTAAAATATTGGAACATTTTTTCTGATAATTCCTATACGTTATATTTTACTTAATGTAGTAGTGAGCAGGATTAGAAAAACTTTTCATAATAGAGTGCCAAAGTAGGATTTCTAATTAATTCCGTTTGCCAACAGCCTAAGAAAAATATAACCCTGCCATACTATTGTAGAAAAGACTTGAATGCATTTCTAGGGTTTTCCACATGTCATTGAACATCGCCATGCGTGCCAAGTCTCGCACGCGCCCCGCAGGTTGCTGATCTCTGGTATTTAGTATATTGTGTGATACAAAATGTGTGCGGTTTATGAAGTAGAAGCATTAACTGGGTCACGAAGTAATATTTTTATGAAACGTTACTATGTCAATGGCCGACCCAATTACCCCACTCCCTCCCCTAATCAAAACGGTTCGTTATACTTTACAGATCATATCCCGGATTCAAAGAGAGTAAAAAAAGCACAGACGCCAAAACAAACATTACTGATTACAATATTTATTTATAAAAATAATCGTCCTATATGTAAGTTATATGATGTTGTTAATGGTGAACAAATCAGAGGGTATTATTGCACAGAAGATTGATTGCTGAGGCTCAAATGTCCGTTAAAACCCATTCATTTACAAAGTATCTACAAGTAAACATTATATCTATCTTAAACTCTACAGTGCAGTATACCCAGACACATTTGTAATTAAAAACTAGCTAAGTCCGTTAAAAGACACATTTTTTAAAATTTAAAAGATGGCTTGAAGTTTTGAAAAAAATATAATAGTACAGAAAATCGATATAAATATTTATCTTCTTATAATGTTCTTCCTAGTACACCCACCCCCATCTTCTCATCATAGACAGCACGTTATATTATTCGAAAACAAACCCAATAAGTAGACTATATTTATAAATATGTATACCTTGTCAAAATATAAACCCGATTTATTTTATCTTGGACGCAAACGAAAAACAATACGATATTATAATTTTGGAAAAATATCATGCCAATCTAAGCCAAATATCAGCCCCAATTATAACATCTTAATACGACCAATATTTAGTTATCGCCGAGTGCTGTCATGGTTCTCAAAAATGTAAACAAACTCCAATGGTGTTCTCATGGCTGTGATAAGGTTTTTAAAGTAGCCCTCGCTAGACCTGCGAATATCGTAGATGTAGTTGTCTATGTATTTGTTGATGACTCTGTGCATGTAGCTGTGAGTGAAGCCGTGGGTGAAGCTGTGGATGAAGCTGTGAATGAAGCCGTGGGTGAAGCTGTGGATGAAGCTGTGAATGAAGCCGTGGGTGAAGCTATGGATGAAGCTGTGGATGAAGCCGTGGGTGAAGCTATGGATGAAGCTGTGAATGAAGCCGTGGGTGAAGCTATGGATGAAGCTGTGAATGAAGCCGTGGGTGAAGCTATGGATGAAGCTGTGAATGAAGCCGTGGGTGAAGCTATGGATGAAGCTGTGAATGAAGCCGTGGGTGAAGCTATGGATGACGCTGTGGATGAAGCTGTGGATGAAGCTGTGAAGCCGTGGGTGAAGCTGTATATGAAGCTTTTGGGCGTGGCCTTGGGCATATATGTGGATGAAGCCGTGGACATAGCTGTGGATGTGGCTGAAGGTCGTAGCTGTGACTACACAGCGCTAGGCGTTTTAGGCAGGATAGCCGACAAGCCATCTGTCACATCTCGAATCATAGTTTTGACGGAAGTGTTGTCGGTCACGTTACGTTGCGAGGGATTCAAGCCATTCTCCATGGACGTGACCAAAGTGAGAACCGGTGATTTCTCTGGTGTGTTCTCTGTCAGTTGGATCGGGATCACCTTCCATGCAATTTTGTAGAACTGTTTGGAAAAGTAAAAACTAGTTGTTGTTTTTTATTACTTGTTATTAAATTTGTTTCTGTAGCAACAATATTTTACTAGAAAAAGAAATGTTTAAAAACAAACACAAAAATTTCAAAAGGCAAATTCACGTAAGAGCGATTTAATGGCTATCACACGTTGGAGAGGGTGGCATGAACAGGCAGTGACCTTGCCTGGGGATAAACTACATTGGCGACCCACCCCCGTATAATTGCATTTTTTTCAAATGTAACGTTGTAAGACTCATTTAGGCGCCCCCTTACCTTGGCGCATCTGTACCGTGGCCGTTTTGAGGTCTTCGTAGACCGTGGGCGCTCCCATATTCGTAGGCCCTTCTCATCGTCACTCTTTTCACATTCGAAATATTTTTGTTAACTATTATTGAGAATAATGAGTGAAAAACAAGAAAAGGGGAAACTTATTGGAGCGGTTTATTGTTTGTTAAACAACACGATGGTAAATACCTTTGAACCTTCTAGTGAGTATTCTAAGACCTAATGGTATACATAAATCTATTGATTCTGTTGATTGATTCTGGCGTACAAGCGATGTTTAGAAAGACTTTTAAGCTGCAACCCCTTCTCTCTTTTTTTTTGTTGCAACCCGGTAATTTTACGAAAACGCTCGTTGGCCCTATGCAAAGTGCCTACCGCGCCTCATAGATACTACGGCCCTGGCCTGGCCATAACAATGCATTGCTCGTTTTTGTTCCCTTTTTTGCTGATCATGCCAAGACAAACATTACGGCCAACGATGCCTGTCGCTCTGCAGCAGTTTTTGGCCTAGTCGACGTAATCATCTTCTATCTAGAAGGAACGTGTGTAAAAATGTTACGCTCCCAAGACCAGACAGAAGGGCTTTAACAGATCCCACTTAGACCAGAACTAGACCCTAAAAAGATTTCGGGACTCCAAATGAGACTATATCATCATGGCATCTCCGAGTGGCATTCGGGCATGAAATGGGTTGCCTGAACAAACCAGGAAAACCAATAACTTAACATCTTTTAAAACATTAATAAATATGCAAGACAAGACTCGGACCACGGATGAGCGTGGGACGCAATAATCTTCTTTATAGAAGGAGCGTCTTTAATATATTATAAGATGAGATAAGTTAAGATAAACATCAAGAGATTTTTTACTTTCAAAGAAAAGGCACTCACAATAAGGCCCGCAACGGCCCCTCCAATGAAACCACCGGCGACAAGGTCCTTGTAGTGATGCTTGTGGTCAGTAATCCTGGTCACGGCGCACAGGATGGCCATCAGCAGGAGCATGAACTGAAGCGCCGGACGCAGGAAGTAGGACGCGGTGACATACATCCTGAGCTCCAGATACAGCTGTGGACCGAGTACAGCAGCAATGTTAAATGACAAATGCTATTCTGTCACAATAATTACTCTAGCTTTGTTGGGAGTTCAGCTGAATTAACTATGTATAAAACCCCAGTTCTTGTCTGAAATATATTTAACCCTTCCTGTACCGACCTACTTTCTATCTATGATCTTCAGTCCCGCTATATACGCGCCCGGGACTGTAAGGGTTAATAATCCCAGTTTTTTTTTTATAAAGCGCGGAGTCGGCAGAACAAAGTGTTCTTTGCAGAACATATGGCTTGGAACATATGGCTTGGAACATATGGCTTGGAACATATGGCTTGGAACATATGGCTTGGAACATATGGCTTGGAGCATATGGCTTGGAGCATATGGCTTGGAACATATGGCTTGGAACATATGGCTTGGAACATATGGCTTGGAACATATGGCTTGGAACATATGGCTTGGAACATATGGCTTGGAACATATGGCTTGGAACATATGGCTTGGAACATATGGCTTGGAACATATGGCTTGGAACATATGGCTTGGAACATATGGCTTGGAACATATGGCTTGGAACATATGGCTTGGACCATATGGCTTGGACCATATGGCTTGGAACATATGGCTTGGAACATATGGCTTGGAACATATGGCTTGGAACATATGGCTTGGAACATATGGCTTGGAACATATGGCTTGGAACATATGGCTTGGAACATATGGCTTGGAACACATGGCTTGGAACACATGGCTTGGAACATATGGCTTGGAACATATGGCTTGGAACATATGGCTTGGAACATATGGCTTGGAACATATGGCTTGGAACATATGGCTTGGAACATATGGCTTGGAACATATGGCTTGGAACATATGGCTTGGAACATATGGCTTGGAACATATGGCTTGGAACACATGGCTTGGAACACATGGCTTGGAACATATGGCTTGGAACATATGGCTTGGAACATATGGCTTGGAACATATGGCTTTGAACATATGGCTTGGAACATATGGCTTGGAACATATTGCTTGGAACATATGGTTTGATTAGTCACTTGAGATAGGACTAAACTAGACTAACGTCTAGAACATGGGTCGTTAACATACGGAACGCATGCCAGTCTTGGCACGCAGAGCTTTTTTTCAATGGCATGCGCAAGACTTAAAAATAACACGCACAATTCAAGTCACTTCTACATGAAATTGATTGCTAGAGCAGGATGACTGGCACACTGAATGAATTAGAGATCCCACTTCGGCACACTATTATCAAAAGGTTGCCGACCCTTGGACTAGATAATATTTATTATATAAAAGTGGAATATCAACAACGATCATCCATTTCATGTTTTTGGGATATCGAACAAAAAAAAACAACAACTGTATGGAGAAGCTATTGGGCTTATGGTCTTATCCGCCCCTCTCCTCCCTCTCCTTGACCAATATTCAATACGAATAAGAAGAAGATTTTTTCAAATGCGTCTTTGTCAAAGCAGTCATATACCATGCGTATCGTCTGTTTAGAGTCTCTATACCCAGGGACGAAGCGTGCAATCGACCGATACGCTCCCATTAAGAGTACACTGGTGGGCTAATGCATGGAGGACGTTCCCCTGTTGCGCGTCCGACATTTCATTGTACAGGCTAGAGTCTAGAGCCGGTGGGGAGGAACGATCCGTCTCGCCAAGCCCGGTTGCGGTGTAAAAAAAATGCAAGGAGGCGGTACAGACCAGGGATCGGCAATGTAAGGTACACGTGCCAAACTTGGCACGTAGATAGATTTTCAATGGCACGCGAGAGACCTCAATAGGTGTTTTTATTGATGACAAAACAACATTTTCCGGTTCTGATTCTGAATGAGCAAAAATGACTGTTCAAGCCGATGTTTCTGAATGACATAGCGACACATTTCAGTGAGTTGAAGCATTTACAAGGACCACTGGAATAAATGTCCATTAAAACTGGATATATCTTGGCGTGAAATCAATTTCAGAACATTTACCTAACTCTACATCCCTATATTATGACAAATATTAAGATAGATTGTTGGGCTTTTTCAGAAGTACGCACGAAAGCTAATTAATCAAACAAAGAGGTCACCTACACTTGACCACTCAGAAGTGACTAAATATGAATCTGACATTATACAATTAGCGAAGAGTATTCAAGACAAGGTGATCATTAATTGATACAGACTGATTACATATAAAATAGTTTTTAAGCTCATCTTCTTTAATTAAGCATAAATAAAAGTAATTCTAAAGCAAAATTTATTTATATTAGTAATTTAATAAATATTAGATACCTTTTTAATAGCATTACGTAATTGTAATTTCTGTAACTATTAATGTTTAAAAGATACACTCCTTAAATGGATAAACAATTAATGCAGAAAATGATTATTTACAACTAAACTGATAAAAGTAAATACATTTTAATTATCTAATTATTAAACCATGTAATGAAGACCATGATGTTGGATTTATATAAAAAAATAATAATTAGGCAGTAATTTTTGTTATATCATAAAATATAACTTGGGGGACGTCCATTAATTACGTCAACAAAATAGGGGGGGAGGGGGGTCTGAAAAAGTTTGACAATTGTTGAAAAGGGGGAGGGGGGGGGGTCAAGAAAAGTTGACGTCAACAATGTTACTTTTTTAAAATAAAAAATGATACAAATTTATTAAAAAATTCTAGGCTACATTTGTCATGTGCCACTTACATACAGACATCTTTAAACATGGTTTTACGTTAATACAAATATATTAATTAAAATTACGGCCGCTACATTTGACATGTCCTTTTTGTGTTCATCTTGTTAGTTTGTAGATCTATGTATGAGAGGAAAGTGGAAACTAATGCAATTGTTAGCACGGCAAAGTGACCGACCAATTGTAAAAAACTTCACCTTCGCTGTAGTCTAGCATGCCATTGTGACTGGAATAACAAAAGAACATAAACACACCAACAAACATTCTGCAGAGTACGTTCAGAAACAGAAACCCAGTTTTTTTGCCGCTCAGTAGGCCTACATCTAAATTAGGCGCCGTTCTGTTATTGAGTCCTGAAAGGACTATGAACACCGTCCAAGAGTCGACTGCTTTAATTCAACGCACATGGTTGAGTCTTCTCCAAGTTCCAACCCTTGAAACCATGTTTGGATCAGCGTTAGCAGGCCATGCACTCCGACATGGAAAGATATGAGTAGGCAGGCTTTGTCTTACAGGGCAGTCGCTTGTTGGGTCGGCTTGCTCTGTTGGGATTCCCCTTTTACGAACGTACATTTGCTCGAGCCTTCCATGGCTTGCCTCGTATTCCTGTAATGTGGGCTGACGGTGTGTATGCCGAGCGGATTTTGTCTGACACGGGGATGTCATCCCCTCAAGGCCACCTTTGAAGGCAGCCGTTTTTACAGGACGTTTTGTATACCTTTCCGTACGTCGCATCAGCCCCCCACATCGGAGACGCCAGAAATCGGACAGTGGGTACCTCACAGGCCCCCTCTAATGGAAGCACAGAACAAGCCGATTAATCTCCAGACTTGCAGCTTGGGATACCACGCCTCTCTCCGTCACTTACAGAGATGGGAGTGGAAGTATCTCGGCGACCGCTTGTCCCATGCATTAGCTCACTGGTCAGACTCGGGGAACCAAGTTAAAAGGCCTCAAAAAAATCAAACCGGACGAGCCCGTCTTGTGTCCAGGGCGTAACGTTTAGGGTTGTGCTCAGCTCTGTCCGGACCCGCTGCGGGAGCTCTTTCCCATGCGTTCGCCCGCTGGTGTATTCTTAATGGGAACGTATCGGCGGTTTACACACTTCGCCAGCTTTGGGGCTCATAGTTACAGAAGTGAAATTAGGCGCCAGAGACTGGCGTTCGTTATATATACCATGTAAGCGGTAGCTGGGATTGGCAATATAACTAAAGACAACAATAGGCCCTCTCTGAGACTATGTTTGAATTGCATTTAATGAAGTGTATTGTGTGAATCCAACACGGTTATTTTAAAATATTTCCTTCATAAAAATAATTCGTGGCCCATGAAGTCCGAAATACTTAGCCTACCTTTTCTTTTAACATCCCTAATTCTGATGTATAAACTAATATATTTTTGCTGACTACGTTATAATAGGTGAAACATTAAAATTTGGTGATTAGGCTGAATATAGTAATTTTTTAGTTTTAATTTCTAATTGTCTGAAAAAAAATGTATGAGATGAAAATGTATTAGTAGGCCTATAGTGGCGTAGCCAGATTGCAAGGTGTGGGTGGCAAATAGTGCAAGGTAGGAGTGGTAGGGGCAAGGAAGCCAACTACCGTGTGTATAATGTGTGTGTGTGGGGGGGGGGGGGCAATAATGCAAGAAGGAATAGTGAGCATATAGTTAAAATAGAAGGTTAATTTACAACTGGTGCACAATTTCCCCCTAAGCTTTTTAACAATTAACATTGTACCAAAAGCTCATTAATGAAACGTACAATCAGAAAGTATTCAATATTTCTATATGAATAGAACAATAGTAAATAAAAAAGAAAGAAATATTGTTAAAATCCTCGGATAGGAAAACAAAATTGGGAGGGGCGATAGGGGGTAGTAAGCATGTTACACCCCTTACGTGGCTACGCCTATGAGAGTTCTATCTAGTCAATATGAAATCTTTAAAACAATTTTTAAAATGTATTACAATTAATTATAGTAAAGATCTAGCTAGACCTTTCCGTTTCAAATCTATTTTAAACATAAAAGCCAGCGTTTAATTTTTTTACTTGTTATGGGGGGGGGGGGGTAACGAATTGTTGACGTAATTATATAGGGGGGGGGGGTTGAAAGTTTGACAGTTGTTGACAAGGGGGGAGGGGGGGAAGTAAAAATCGCAAAAAAATTGTTGACGTAATTAATGGACGTCCCCTTGTTTGGTATCACTTTTGAATCAAATGTGAAAACGGGTTTTTAATTAAAGGGAGATAATTAACCCGTTTTATATGCGCTAATATTTTTAATATGTTTCTTTTATAAAAGAATAAATGACTTACAATTTATAAGTTACAAATGTCAAACTGTAAAAAGTATTTGAAAATGATATAGCTATTCTATGACTAAAGAATATATATGTATATTTTTAATCATTACATTAACTACCCAGTTTGTATGATTACTACGTATATAAATATTTCGCTTAACCATCAATAAAGATGTTTTGGTGCTAAATTCATGCAACTTATGGTAACACATTAAAAGACATCTCAGATAAACTGAGATGAAAATATAATTAATATTAACAGGTGTCAGAGACTCATCTAGACTCTTGATAACCAAATGATAATGTATAGACAATAATTACCATACATATTTTGTATGTGAAATTATTAATAAAATATTTTGTTTGATATAAATGCTAATGAAAAGGATGATAATCATAAACAAGTTAATATAGTATTAAATATGAGACGTTTTAACGATTTTCTCTAAATTAAGTTCCTTTGCTATTGGCCTTCATCTTGCAATGGAGTTAAATTAACTGTCCTATAAAAAGTAATTTTAAGAAGTATAATAGAGCAGGTTGACTTTTAGGCTGTTGGTAACATGAATGATTTAAAAATCCTAGTTTGGCACACTATTAGCAAAAGGTTGCCGACCCCTGGTCTAGTGGACTAATTTCAACTAAAAATCTAGTGGATCAAAACAATGATCTTTTGCTCTTTCTCTCAACGATCGTGATCTGATGACATGACATTAAACCATAGACTATAATATACATGGACCGCTTGCTTTAGTATTTCTGCTATATGATGACTTGAAACACTGATTTTCGGAATTCCCGATTCTAAATAACGTAATTGCTATACAGGAAATAAAGTTATTGATATAAAAGTTTTATTTAATCGCTATGATTTTCTCAATGAAAAATTAAAATCGAAAGTTGTACAGAGCGGAAACATTTATAGATCAGTGTTGTATGCGCACGGAAAAAAGACATTAGCTGTAAAAATAAAGCAGGCGGTCCATCTTATTATAGTCAATGATAATAGGATTAATAGACCTATAAGTATTCATTTAAAGTCGAAAAAAATGCGATTTAATAAAACGGAACTTGTCTAACAATTACTTCATTTAGAATCGGGAATTGCAAAAAAAAAAAAGAAGATAATAGCATAAAAAACTAACGCAAGCGGTCCATGTATATTATAGTCTATGATTATACTTCTCACACATAGCCCAAGCAACTAATTGTGTAAGGTCAAAGATACAATAAATGTAGACTTTTCTGAATCATTTTTATGACTTCTTAAATTACAAACACTCTCACTTTCTCATATCTTGCAAATTGACAAAAGAGTCACAGCCACACACATTATACAAATATTGACACGCACACACAAGTCATACACCCACACACACTTAGTAATAGGCCACTGACCACAACATAGACAGCGCTGAACGTTGCTAGGGACGTATGCCCCGACGGAAATGACATGCGACTGTCCTTCATGCGCTTCTCGTCCGCCAGTTCGCCGGTGCACGTATAGTCTTCAATGTACCTGCCGAAACAACCAATAAAAAACAACAACGCTTACTACTGAAATATTTCATGGCAAGAAGAACATATAGCAACAAGAAATTGCGGAATTACGAAAGACAAAAATAGCCTAACTAGGTCTTAAAAAACAAACAAATGTTTATCTTCGTCGTCGCTAACGGAATATTTCATTAGGCTCAGAACTATACATTTAAACAAGATAACTATGTCAAAGCCATATATTTTCCAATGAGAATCATCATCTTCTTGAATAGAGTATTAAATTCGAACCTTTATTAACCACAATTATGAACACAAGCATATTTCCTTTAATATTAAAAAAACTCAAACAAATGAAGATATTGTTTTAATGCTTATTTATTTTTCGGTCTAAAAAAGACATGACATTATATTTTAACAAACGACCCTATAAAACATGATAAATAAATGTGTATAAATTTAATTTAAAAGTTTTCACCCAGAAAAAAACCCACAGTGTATTTGATTGTTAGTCCTGAACAAAAATCGATGGCTAATACACAGCGATCGGTGGTAATAATGACAAAGCAAGGGAAAACACTCCGATGTAGCTTTTTCATCCACAAGAAATTTCTTGGTTATCTCTCTTGCTACGTTTTCTAAAGTAGGTAAGCTGTAAAGACTAACCATTTAATAAATACATAACAGTTTAGATTTGGGTGAACAGAATGAGCAGGCCATGGGAAGGGGCAAGGTTATACAAGATTATAGGACGTGAATTCCAACGGTTATAGGGAATTGTGTTTTAAGAGACCAGGCTGCTGTCTCAAATATTGCAATGAATTTTTCATCGTGAATAGTCCGTGCAGATCAACTGGGCAGTTTAGGCGCCATTTTCCGCCCCACGATCTGCTCCGCGGCGCCCGGGGCGCTGTTCGGAAAAGGGTCAAACATGAATCCGGGGCAGCTGGCAGGTTCCAGAGAGACGAGCGATCGCAGCCTGTCCGCCCTTAGGGTCAGCATGGCTTCAACAAACGTCCTTGACTTATCCAGCACTGTGACATAGTACTTACACCTGGAATACAGAAATAAGTAAGTAATCGGTATCAAACACAAGCTACATTGCCCGGCGTTGCCCGGGTAAAAAAAAAAAGGGCTTTAACAAAAATCAAATTGTCTTTTGTCTTTTGTTTTTAAAAGTTTGAAAAAAAAATTGTCGAAAAAAAAGGTATAGTTTGACTGGAGAATCGAACCCGGGTCGCTCGTATAGCAGTCCGCTATGTTTACCACTGAGCTTGCAAAGACAAATGTTGGATATGAAAAATTATTAGACAGTATATATGTCTAGGCCTAAATAGGTCATTGACACAAACTTACGTGTTTTCAAATTGACCAATGGGGATCCGTGGGGACACAAACACGATCTTTTTATATATATATAGATTAGAAAACAAAAGGGTTAAAACAAATGTGCCTACCAATAATCAGATTAAGAAGGGAGGGGGCAGACCTTGAGGACCCAATATATTATGGGATTTTTAAAGACGATAGTAAATGGTCACTAAATGACCCCCCCCCCCCCCCCTCTCAACTAAAGACTTGAAGCCAGGGGACACAACAAAGCATGATCCGTCGTTGAACTATTTAAACAAAGTGAGTTTTCATAACGTTCAGTTGGTGTAAGTTCGAACACATTATTACTTACATTGTTGCACTGACGCCCATATTTCTATAAATTAAACTTTTGAATAAAACTGCATCAATTAAACAATCAACAACTTACAATTAACAACTTACAATCAATAATTTACAATCAATAACTTACTCACACAACGTATTTAGCAATTTATCCGCAAAAAGATGATCTAAAGTGGTCAATGTTAAGGTAATCGTGGGATACTTGAATTAGCTTTTGCCACACACACGCACGCACACACATACACACACTTGAACACATTGGACATCTTTCGTTTTTTCACCAACCAAGAGACAGCATATTTGACTATAGATGACTATATATGATTACTGGCTGGCGTACCGAAGGAACCTTTTCTTACGGAACGTTATTTTTATACGCTGTCAATCTTTTGTAAATATTACATTATCCTAAAGGGGGAGCTTTAAACATTTCAACTAATTCAAAGGTTTGTATTTTTTAATTGAAACTGTATAGTTTTAATGTATGTATCCTAACAATACTAAAGGTTTGCAATTCAATCGCCCTTCCAAGTGTCTGACGAAGGTCCTGTGCTTACAATTGCATCGTCTACCATAGATCTTTGGTAACAATAGCTTTTAAACAAACAGGATGAACCTGTTATTCAAATAAATAAATATCTTTTTCAACAGATTTTTCTTTAAATATGTACTAAATTCGCTAAAAATTTGGTAAATGTTTGTCACGTGAAAGTTCAGCGTCCCCCCCCCCCCCTCCTGGAATTTAGTAAATATTTGTCACGGGAAAGTTCAGTCGCCCCCTGGAAAAAATTTCTGGCTTCGCCCCTGGCTATGGGGCACGGTAGCCGAGCGGCAGCCCGTTAAACTGGCGATTCGAAGGTTCGGGGTTCGAATCCTGGTAGAGGCTAGGATTTTTTTTATCAGCTCTGTTGAGTAGGCCTACCGAACATTAGTTGGGGTAAAGTAAAGGCGGCTGGGCATTGTGCTGGCCATAAATCACCTCGTTTGCCGTGGCCACAGAAACTGGAGAACGCTGCTTCACCGGCCCTATGATCAGTTTGGTCCGAAGGGTACTTTTCTTCTCGCAAAATATTTATGTTTAAAGAGCTGGAAATCTAAATGGATTGCTTCAGATGCGTCCAAAATTAAAAGCGCTGCTACCTGTAGCCATACGATTTGTAGCACGCCGCGTAGTGCTCCTCTCGAAAGGCTACCTCGTCAAGGTTGACGATCTGGACGAAATGCATTTCTTCCCTGACCACTCCGTAGATGAATACGTCGTCCAGCCACAGGAAGGGCGTGGCTCTGGCCGCCTGTGTGTGGGCAAGGCAAAGAATGGTACGGCAAGATGAGAAGGAGAGGGGATTGAAGAAAAATTCATAATGATTACCCAAAAGGTAATTTTCAGATTATATTTTATAAAGTATTTAAAATTAGACCAATAGATCTCACACTATTCAATCAGAGGCATAAAAGAATAATATGTTTATTTTGATTTATGTTTCATTAAAGTTCAGACATACTTTATCTTCACTTTTCATATATTTCCATGAATTAAATTTGTTTTTGGTTTAACAAACATTTTACAAAGAAATATTTATATTATTGTGAGAGAAAAATATAAATTGTCAAAACACAGCTCGATAAAGCTCTCACTTTCTCTGTCCCTCTAACTCTCTCTCTCTCTCTCTCTCTCCCTCTCTCACTCATACCTCGGTAACTCTATCTTGAATTAATCATAACAATTTTAATAAATCTAAACAATATAAATCTCGTAATATCTCAATCCTTGTTGAAAATAAAATACTACAAAGTATAAATTATTACTTTTCGGTTTTGTTTTTCCCAGTGTCTGTAAATGCTAGTTCACATGTTTAAGTGGAAGCGAGGGCGCCCTGCGAGGCGCTCAAACTAAATTGACATTCTCCAAGGGATTTCAGAAATATCTCAAGGCTTGGTTGATTCAGTAATTGTCCCCAGAAAAAAAAGTTAAATAATGGACCGTCTTTCTTGGTAAATATAACGAGGGAAGGCTGTGGCCAGAGCAATTTCTTTTTTTTCACACATTACAAACATAAATGCAGATACACACACACATGCACATAGACACACATGCATGTACATAGACACACATACATGCACCTAGACACACATACATGCACATAGACACACATACATGCACATAGCCTCACTCATAACAGACGGAATAGCTAACTTGCACCTGGTATATATCTTCCACTATTGCCGGCATGATGACCACGAAGAAGCCGCTGCAGTAAGGTGGGTAGTACTCCTGGCTGTACTCACGCAGGGAGATGCCCCACTTGCCTTTTCTCTCCACCTCCGCCAGCATCCACATGTGGCAAAATATTAGCTCCTGCTGGTACTGAGGCGGAGGAGGAAATTCCTGAGTTTCAAAAAGAGAATTGTTAATATCCGTTATCAAGGGAGCTACGCGTTTTGGCAATGAACTCTGTTGGAGCTGCCTAGTGGAAGTGCACAAGAGAAGATGGGGATAAAAGAATACTACATATTTTGACTCCATGACCAGGAATTATTTTTTTTAAATAGTATCTAGAAAAACCAAGAAAACATTTCCTAAGACTCCCTTTTAGTTACATAACTACATTTTTACAGCTTCAAAATAGAACTCCCCCCCCCCCCCCGCAAAAAAAAAAATAAAGATTTAACGATGATATTAAATGAAAAATTAAAAAGAACAACACCACCAACAAGCCTCAGCTCTACGTTTGGCATTCACGACATCGCCCTCTCCTGGTTCACGAGCTATCTTCAGAATCGCTTCCAGACCGTCACGACCGAGTCCTTACCATCCTAGCCCGATCATGTCTGCTTTGGTGTGCAACAGGGGTCTGTCCTCGGCCCAGTTCTTTTCACCCTTTACACCCAACCCCTCTCCTTTGTCGTCGAACGCCACAACCTAAAATATCATTCTTTTGCCGATGACACCCAGCTCTATAACAGTGCTTAAGCCTGAAGACTTCGATGGGCTCCTTTCTTCCATCTCCATCTGTTTCCTGGACATAAAGAACTGGATGACGGAAAACTAGTTGAAGTTGAACAGTGAGAAGACTGAAGCTCTTATCGTCGGTACGACACAGAGGGTTGTGTTCCTCACTGCGTCCGATCTCCAACTGGCCGACAGTACCTTTCTCTCCAACTGTCAAGAGCCTTGGCGTCTATCTCAACTCCACGCTGTCCATGTTCACAACGGGATATGCGCTATACAAGTCGTATTATTATTATTATTATTATTATTATTAACAGAATTAAATACAAGACAATTTATTTACTTCGAAGAATCTGTGAACATCGAGTATTACGTCATCGTCCATTTTCAATATCAGCTTGGCTTCCTTGCAGTGTACTGCCACCCACCTGTAGAAATTACAAACCGCGGCGATTTTGTTACGCCATGAAATGGTAACTACGTGAATTTCATGTCACTTCTTGGAGGTGATGACACAGTGGTGAACGCTGATTCATGTAATATCTCTAGACTCTATAGATTAAAAATAACTAAAATGGGATTATTTTTATTTTCTCTCCAAAACATCATCTGCTCTAGTTTAATAAGACAAAAATTATATCATCATCCCTTGGCTGGAATTATATTCATCTTATGGTTGCAACGCGAAACGCTGGAGCTCTTTCTATTACTTTTAGACGTTTCATACATTGTTTTTAATGTTCTTGTGAATATTATGCACTCAGTCAAATTTATGAGACTACATACATGGTATTTTGTTATTAGTTGTCTATACTTTTTTTTGTAGTGCATTTATACATTTTAAAACCTTAAATATAACTTTCATATTTACATTTGAATGATGACCTATTAGGACGACCACTAAAATTCAATTCTTAGATGCGTTATTCTTGCTTTGCGATCTAAAAAAATAATTCATTTGACTTATAGATCTATTCTAAATCGATTAAAAAAAAGGACAGACCTAAAAGACATGACGGCTTTGTATGTCAGGTTCTGGTATGTATCAGTAAAATTTCCTTGTACCGTGTCCTGGTAGTAAATGTTCTCCGTCACAATTTTCCCTTGCTCGTTTACATCTTCGGGAATCCCGATGAAAAACACAAGCTGGAAAAAAACACAAAAAAAAAAAAAACACAAGCTGGAAAAAACACATGAAAAAAACAAGCTGGAAAAAACACATGAAAAACACAAGCTGGAAAAGACAACTTGTTTGGTCAAGAATAATAAAAACTTTCATTATCGATTATTTCTAATCAACTTGGTTTTTTATATTTTTCTTAGTTTACGAGTCATTATTGTGAACGTGCAAAGGTCAAGGCAACTGAGCAACCTCGGTTGACAGGGGGAATTCGCTCGCGACCAGAAAATTGTAATCAACTAGTAGACCTACTTCAATCAATGGTCCTTGTATGCAAAAGCCAAATTAAATAATTTGGTAAAGGCTTTAAAATAGACAAAGAAAGATAATTTGGTTTGTGTTTACAAAACTCTTCAAGTGCATTGGGAAGAACTGAGAACAGGTAGACCATTAGTTCTCTCGCTTGACCAGCCACCAAAAGGTACGCAAATACAGTATCTCCTTCAAAACTTTTTGGCACATGGGGCCTGTGAAGCCCATTCACAAGTTTCTGAATCTACGGAATAAAAGTGGATTTTGTGGCCAGTAAAATGCAAAGCCGTTATTGTCTTTTCAAGGAAATTTCAGGTACCCATCAGAGCTTGATAGACTAAAGGACACCATGGCGTTAATTTGGAGTAACACTCATGACAATTTGAGCGCTTTAACACCAGGACACCGTGTCCCATACCTAAAATATTGTCAGGTACACATTTTGATGCATTAGAAGAAGACAGGATCCCATGATTTAAGAAAATCTATAAGCTTTGTCAACTAAACCAAAAACTAGAACTTTCGACAAAGCTTATTTTAGAACAAGAACCGTTTTTTGTTCATAGAATATTTGTTAGATTATTTCATACACACCTCATAATTGCTTACAGTGACATCATCATTAATTTAGTTTCGGATCTATTCTATTGTGTTTTACTTAGGCTTGTTTTTTTAATATTTTTTTTTTGGCTTGTTCGTGATATTTATAAATTGTGTATGCGTGTTTGGAGCTTTTATTGTTGTTACTATGAGGAAAATACAATATTTGCGACATCGCAACGTCGAGCAATAAAAAAAAAATCTCAAGTGAAAAGATAGGTAAATATAGATCTATGCCCCTAAATAAATAAATAAACAGGCCGACAGACATGCGCACAGGCAGACCTTGATCTTGTAAGGTTTCGTGAACTCGAAGTTCCCGTAGGTCAGCCGGTAGTCGTTCCTCCTGTCGAAGTGTTGGATAGCCGTGTGCACCATCATCAGCGCGTCATACAGGTGCACGTCCTTGCACAGATCCGGAGAAGCGTCCCTGATGGGCTCCGTGAAGACATCGCTGGGGAATTTGATTGGCCGAGTGTCGATGGGCTCTTCTTCCTCACTAAAATGAATAACAACAACAACAACATCAAAAGCAACACAATATTGGCCACGCATGCGCAGAAAATGGTTTCAATCTTACAACGCCTAGCATGAATCTTGTTCTTATTTCCAGATTGATTGATTTAGCTTCCTTATTGTTTGAAAGTCAAGTAGCACTTCGTTTGTAGAGCGATACACTAGATTTATTTTCTTTTGAAAAAGGTGCAGAGCATTGGCATCTATTGTTTTTGCTCTGGAATCTATCTAAGGCTGATTATAAATTATGTGTGTGTTTGCTAACCCGCCATACTCTTTCAACAGACAATAAACGCTTATATTTATGTCAACGTTGATGGTAGTTATCGCTGGCTGAGAATAATTCAACGATGCACATTGATCGATCGAGTATTATATCCGAATTCATGCAAAGCGTCTGCTAATCCGCTAAACAAGAAAACCATAAAAACACAGTTTTTATTATACTCCCTTTCTTTGTAAACTAAGTTTACCATTTCCACTTCACTACAAAACTAAAATTTCGAATCGGTAATGTCGGCAAATACATATCTAATTATAACGATTGCGCATTTTTTTTTTAAATGCATGAAGCCACGATCGTGGCTTTGCTTTTGCGCATCCTTTTTTTTTATAGCCTTGGCTCCCAAAAACCATAAAAAGATAACTCGCTTTGTTTCGGCTATATTGTGTCACAAACACATTGTGTCGTTTTCATTCATATTTTTTTCGTAACAACGAACATATCCGAAAACTTTAGTTACTTCCGTCAAAGTCAGCCATGTTTTTTCTTATAATATATTCCTCGATTCGCAAATTGGTGGAAGGTATTCGTGACTATTCCAAAGGCTGCGATGCTGAAAATTTGATAGAATGTATTGTTAGTCGGGACAAGTCTGCTGGCCAAGTTTCGGCTCGATGGGACGACGGGAAGTGGTCGAAAAATCGATGCAAAGTTTTGCTATCAAGCAAGCAAACAGACAGACAGACAGAAAATACAAGTTAATAGAAAGGGAGTAAAAATAATTATTATCATATAAAGGCGAGGGCGAAATTGGGAATTTCCGTTTTCAATGTTGACTCATTTCTTTTTTTATCAAAATGTATCTAACAGTTTTAAAAATACAAATTGATGTCTAAATTAAAGAAACTAACAAAAAGGGGTTCTCTGTTACGTTTCAGAACTTTAACCCCAGAAACAAGATTTATTATGACGACAATATGTAATGTCATTTTAGAGATTATGGAAAATCCTTTAACTCTCTGACTTCAAAGATATTTTGATTTGTTTAATCCACGCTGACAATGTAACAGAATCAATGTATCATACAAAGAATAATAAAATGTCTTTACTTACGGAACACTGAACGTAATCATTTGACGTATCGGGCTGTCTCTGAGAAACAAATCAGAGAGAGCGACCACCGTCAGCCACAGCAGCAGCCAGAAGAACAGATACGCTAACAGCTGCAGCAAGGACAGAAAGGAGCACTTCCGATTTAGAAATATCAAAATTCCCAGCGCGTATTTCCATTTCGATTTATTCTTCATCCTTTTTAACGTTGTCAAAATACGAATTTACGAGAAGAATGCGAAGAAAAAAAAATCGATTTTCTGAAATTTTCGCAGACAAAACGTGCGTTTTAAGAGAATTTTTCCTTTTCTTTTCGGTGCGCAAAATCTATAGATATAAATATATCGAGCTTAGAATTTCGACTTATAATGTAAGTTTACTATAAAATGTCTAGCTTTAAACAATACACATAATTTAGAGCCCTTACGAAACTTTTTTTTTACCGGTAGCTAACTGAACGTTAATTGTAAAAACACGTATTAATACAACTGTGTTGCCAGACATTAGGACCAGGGGTCGAGTGGATCGCTACGTTAACTCGGCCTCCACGTGACACATCAGAAACTAACATACATATAAAAGAAGCAGCATTGGACACCATAGCTTCTCACGGCCCCCAGGGGGGCGATAACGCCTCCGTTGAGAAGCCATGATCTAGATATATATTCTATCTATCAGTAGAGTGTCCTTTGTGTTTAGTTTGAAGTTTCAGTCCGCTCTTTATATTTATCCAATATCTACTTAATGTGTCCTTGAAGATGTTATATTTAGTACACCAACGGTCATTTGTAAGGACTAATTAAAAATGATAACTTCTTGTTAAATCTATTTGTGTTATTATTGGAAGTCATCTGAACATTTGCGACCATAGAAATAAAACTAACAACGCAACCAAGACAATGCTATAGTTATGTAAATCTCGTAGAGTCAATAGCGTATCTCTCATAAATTACACTTCAAATTTATATACGCCTTCGTCTTATGCAGGACAATCTTTTCCCCTTTATTACCATGGTAGTGGTAATAATGAAAAAACTGCAAATTGCTGATCTAAGCATTCTAAAAATCAAAATGTATTCCACAAAATGATGGTGAGGCATATCCCTTTATTACCCACGGGCCTGAAAGCTGGCGAAGTGTGTAAACCACCGATACGCTTCCATCACAAGTATACCAGTGGGCCAACGAATATCGGGGGGGGGGGGCATCCCTTATTGCACATCTGTGGACGGGTGAGAGCCCACCGAGACTCTACAGTAATGAAGAAATAGGAGAACAGTTGCCGTTTCGCTTAGCCCGATGTCTGAACGATCAGGGTTGGTCCTGTAGTCTGTCAGGTGTGTTTGGCAGCATTTGAAGAGACCTGACCGAGCTGACAAGTGGTGGAAGCTCCGCAGGAGAGACTCATCCACAATTGCCCAGTTTCGCACTGGGCACTGTGCGATTGGTGCCTATTTCAGCAGATTTAGGCCCAACGAGGACTCGCGGTGTAGAAACTGCATGGAGGCGTTGGAACCGGTCGAGCATGTGCTTGTCGAGTGCCCCGCTTTGCAGGGGCTCAGAGTGGACGGGAAAGGCCAACCGTTTGTGCCGACCCTTTATGGGGATGTGTCACAGCTGCGTGACACTGCAAGTTTCGTTCTCCGGGCCCTAAGAGAGTAAATCTCGGCCCGTTGTCTCGGCGAGGAGTTCAAGTCTGGTATTTGTACAACCAGACGAAATTGTGTGCCTTATAATAATTCCAAGGAAATTCCGTATAGAAAAAAAATGCAGTTCTATGTGATTACGATGACCTAAAATGCGGCGTGCCCCATTGACAAGCAACATGGCGGCATGTCTCTGACAGGGTTTGATGAACAGGATGACTTGACCAGCCCCTTACATATTACGCATGAACTTAAGAGCGGGAAGGTTCTTCCGGTTTTCAAGAGATGATTAAATTCGGTGTGGCATACCACATTTTTTTTTAACATTTTAAATAAGTATTCAATCTTAGGTCCTAATGTGGTACAGTAGATTTTCTTTTAGTTTAAAAGATTTTTGTCAAGACTGTAACAGAAATGTTTTCAAAATTATTAGTAAGGGTTAGGGTTAGGGTTAGAAATTTTACCTGGCAACACCATGTTTGTCTGTGCAGTTGAACTTTGAGAAGTCTGGCTTGCAGAGGTCGAAGAAATTCGGCCGGAGCTCGCCGGAAGTGCACTTAACGCTCTCCGTGCAGAGGACGTTGACGATGAAGCCGAAGAGAAAGATGCAGTAAGCCTTGCAGTGGATGAAAACAACGTTCCTGAGATCCCACCCAAAGCCACTTTCTATGTACGCTCTCAGAAGCTCGTTGCTGGCAAACTGCCGAAGAAGGAACCTTCTTTGACCGCTCGGAAACATCATATGAAGTCTTTGAGTCTTTGAGACTCTCCAAAGAGGACCTTACCGTCCCAGACATAAAAAACACAATCTAACTCCCCCCCACCCCCCGCCCCAAAAAAAACAAAAAAAAAAGCCAAAAAAAAAAAAAAAAAAGGAAATCGTATTTATCTTATTGCAGAACACCCTTCCCCAACCCCCCATCCCCCCCCCCCCAAAATAAAAATACACCCCCAAGTGCCTTATATAGGTTTCGGGTGCGGAAAGTGTTAGAACGGTTTTTCCAGAAGGGAAAATGTGTACTAGAGATAAGTAGAGACACATATTGCTGTCCGCAAATAATCTCTACGCCATAATAAATTATATGGCATTCGACGAAGTGGGAAAGTCGGAAACTCGGAGGTTCCGAGTAGGAATAGAATAGCCTAATGTTCCATGTTCTGACACTGTGCATTTTAAAACTGTTGGTTTTATCGATGCGTCATTAGCAACCTTGAAATTATTTATTTTTTAAAGATTTGTTAAAATTATAAATAAAGAAAAGTATTATGTACATTGCTCTTTTAAATTAAAAAAATATCATTTTAAATAAAATTATGTTTCAAAATAGAGTAAAAAATATGTTTGCATCATAAGCACTGATCTATATATTATTGTGAAATATAAGTTCTTCGGCTTATAACGTTTAAGATAAAATCACTTATCAAAGCCGTAACTAAGTGGACGTCCATTAATTACGTTAACCAAATAGGGGGGAGGGGTCTGAAAAAGTTTGACAATTGTCGACATAGGGGAGAGGGGAGGTCAAGAAAATTTGACATCAACAATGTTACTTTTTATTACCTAAAAAATGATACAAATTTATTACACAATTCTACATGTGTCCTGTGCCACTACGTAGGCCACCTACTTAGCCTACATAGGACATAGCAAACATGTTAAAACATGGTTTTACGTTAATACAAATCAAATTATATCAATTATGGATTTGACATGTCCTTTTTGTGTTCATCTTGTTAGTTTGTAGATCTGTGTGCAGTATTTACTTATAAGCTACACAAGAAATAACTTAGGGTTTCCAAAAATAAATTTTACGAGTGAGTAATTGTCATATATATATAGCCTAGCCTACTTAAATATACAAAGTTTATCAAAATTATGGCACACTAAAGTAAGATACACACACAATCTTGGAGGATTTATAAGAACTGCAGGGTACTTCAGTTTATCTTGTTATGGACCTCTTTAGGTTGATGACTATTATTACGACTCGTTAAATCGGATTCAATGAATATAGTTGTATCTTTATTAGAAGTCTCTAGATTCTGCTAATCTGTAGCCCAAGCTAGGGGTTCCTTGACTGACAGGTCTATGCAGTAATGTAGTTATATTCGTGATAATTATCTTCAACACATTTCTCAACAATGATTGATCAAACAACTCCAGTTGTTGAATAAACAATTTTATTTAAATTGTAGACTCAATATAAACGATCAATAAACTTTATCAACTGATGGCAACATAAGTATCAATAAAATGGCATTATATGTACATGTATGAATATAGCGACTTCACTCTACAAACGTTTAAACTGAACTAACTTTAAGGAGGTCGGGACTTTACAAAGAAAACGATCATCGAAGATTCTACAGGGTCTTAATACGCATTTTAACCTCTTTCTCTATAATTACTACGATCCAGAATTATCCCCCAATTTCCACGGGATTTGAACGAATTATTTTATTTAAACTGCCCTCAGGGCATAAAGGTCAAACCTTGGTCGCTTTGGACTCTGATACGCACTTGTTAAGAGGTCAATGCCTTACTACGTCATTCATTTATGACCGAGATTCGTAACATCCCCCCCCTTCTAAAGCTTTATAATTATTTCCTTTACATTTTAACCATACGAAAAATGTTAATTTTAAGGAATAATTATAAAAGAAAATATTCCGGGAAAAACAATACAGTTCAATTGGCGATCCCAATAATTCAATCGAACTGATAACAATAACATAATAATATATGCAATATAAATTCATCTTATCAAATGGCTTAACTATAGTCATTCAATCATTCGATTTTTAATTCAAAACAATGGACAATTAAATTGTTTATCTAAATCTTGTATACAAGAAAAATACATAATCATTCTTAATAGATATAATATAATACAAGTTAATAACTTCTATTACATTGAACATTCCACTGTAATAAAAACTCTCTCGTCCATTTAATTATAAACTAATATCTTTTACATTTGTAATCAAACAACAAAAGAAAAAATCACTCAATGTCTATGCAGACTCGACTTATTTTTTCATAAGGAGAAAAAAAACAAACGCTCTTGATGAAAAAAATACTACTAGACCTGACCTAATTACACGTTACAAAAATTATTGCTCGTGTAGACAGTATTTTTTTTTTCATGTTTGTAGGCTGGACAACATTAGACAACTGTCTGTGACGCGACACAGAAATTGAGGTCAATTCCGCCTTTCTCTCTCTCTCTCTCTCTCTCTCTCTCTCTCATTCTCAATTGATTTTAACAATGTTGACAGCGCTATGCAAATTTACCTCATCACAGCCTAGGTCAAAAAAATTGCTACGCGATTAAATAGTTATCGTATTAAATGAGCATTCTTTAACATCTATCATCTCAAAATCAAATTCATTTATATTATTTTGAGAACATTAAACATAGTCTGTTCACGAATTAAAATAGTTTATAGCAAAAATCATTAAAAATATTTCAATCTTTCATTTTACCATGACCTTTCGACGTCATTATTTTTTTTTTTTTTAAAAGAGTTCACATCGTAGCAGGTTAAATTGAAACATTCAGACAATCATGGATTTACTTAAACAAATTTGGTTAATTTACTTAATTAACTATCAATTAAAACAAGTTATATTATCTTCATACAATCTTAGTACTACACAGTAAGTACTTATTTTCTTTAGATTACATCAAAGACATTTCAAATACAATATTATTGAAGTAGAAAAGAGTTAAGCATAGGCTACTATTAATTTTTATTTTTTTTTCATAGCGAAATCAATGTAACAATTTATGTACAAAACAAACTGCTGGTTTGACTGGTGTGGTAAAACATTTCATTTCCAATCTTTTCAGTGGTGTACATTGCTCTTTTCCATTTTCCATAAAGGTTTTATTCCTTATTCATAGATTCTAGGTTCCTCTGTTACTTCACAGTGTTCAGGTCTACCCAATCTTTTGATTGTCGGTACAATTCATTCAATCTATTTTAACTAATACAAAAAAAAATAGATTAGTTTTACAATCTTGACATGAAATCCTTAATTAATAATACATTTGTTTAACATTGGTATGTCAACATTATAAATTTTCAACCATGAAATTCTCAATCATTCTGGTTTACAGTGTCAAATCAGTGGCACATCCTAAATTTTTACAACATAAGGATTACAAAGTTTTATTAGTTTCTACTTTTGGTCTGCTTTTCATGTAACAGTATCCTAAAAGTGAAAAATCATATATAATACATTTCTTGGAATTCTTGTTAGTCATAGTTCTGCCTTGCTGCAACTATTTTTACCCTACATTATCATACATTCAATGATAATATAATAAATGAATAAATTCACATAGAAGAAATTTGCATCTTGACTCAGTGCAATTATTTCAACAACAGTACATGATAAAATAAATTTCCATAGTACAATCATAAAACATTTCTCAATACTTTAGTGATAGAAAATTCTCTTTTCTTAAAATCATTTACATCTTTATCAATCAAATTATCCTCTCTGCCAAATGTTTCAATTATCATTTCCAGAGATTCTCAAACATATCTTATAATCAGTCCACATTTATAATGTCCTCTGATTTAGAAACCAATTCTGCGGATAAAACTGATCTTTTTCTCTTATAGCAATTATTTTAAATGTTCAACCTAACAAGTTTGTTTAGAAATATCACACTATAATGATATTTACTCTAACAATACTTTTACTCAGTCCTTTTTCTTCACAAGTAAGGGATTTAGTTTTAAAATAGTAAGTTTGGTAACTAACTATCAGTGAATTTGACATTCAATTCATCCTGTACTCCAGGCATAAATTTTACAAATAAGAGTAACAATGTTAACAACATCAAGCTTATTCCAATTGTTTTCAGAAGGTAAGGCTTTATCATTTTCAAATGATATAATATATTTGCCTTTCTTTCATCACACAACAATGGCATCTGCATGTGAGCAGTGTACAATTTTTTTCTAACAAACACAGTTATGTCAGACAAAAAATATATGTACTTATCTAGGTACTTGCTCAGCCCAAGGAGATCCAATTCGGTCTGCCATTCCTCTTGAAGTAGTTTGAGTGGTCCTTGGACAGTGGGTCCAAAGATTGGTCCATAGGCTCCTCGACTTTCCGGATGGGATTCAGTTGACATCTCCTGCTCCAGGCATAAGTTCTTTAGGACTGGATTGAAGAGTTCTGGGGCGAAGTTGGTCCTTCGATCTGTCGGTATGGATTGTGGTAACCCATAGCTTTTGGTAGTTTCGGTCCAGCTCTCCGCACTCGTTTCTTCAGTGATGCTCCTCCAATCTTCATCTGTACCGGCAACTGCAGGTTTGTATTGTTGTTTGTTTATGCTGTGGTCTATCTGTTCATAGACATCAGTAGTAGGATTTTCTTTCTCGTCGACAGCTTTCTCATGCAACTGTAGCAACTCTGGGTCTACTTTCTGCGCAGCAATCAATTCATTTTGTGATGACTTCTTTGATTGTTCATTTCCTTTCGGACAATCTTCACTCATGGAGAAAATAGTAGTATCACGTTCCACTCCTTCTTCCACTTTCTTCTCTCGTGGGAGAATTTCTTCTTTATTTTTCTTTTCTTGTGAGATAGTTTCTTCTTTCTTTTTCTGTGGTGTCATACCTTTTATGACATCACCTACAGGATAAAGTTCTTTTTCTTTTCCTGTCTCCACAATAGGACTAGGGTCTGGATTTTCCTTCACAATCAGTTCAGGTCTCACCCTCCCTTTCGCCAAATCATTTGCTAGGATAACGGATATGCCCTCAACAGGAAGTTTTGATATTACTCCAACTGTCACATATCCTGTCACCAAGTCAGATGTGAGGTATATCCTATGTAGAGGTATTTCTTCTTTCCATTCAAAACCTCTCAATAGGACAGTCTGTCCTGTCAATGTATTCACATTCAATGGTAATACATCTTTAAGCAGCAGTGTTAATGATGCTCCTGTGTCTCGTAATATTCTTACGGACTTCAGTGGTCCTTCCTTTTGTAAGGCCACACAACCTTCACTAATGAACGGTTGAAAACTGCACAGGGTCTCTGTGTCAATTTTATTCTTCCCTTGACCATGACTTTCGGGTGTTGTTTCATCTTTCGATGACTTCAGACTCTTTTCCGAGTCAAAAATACTTTGGTCTACTTTTTCGTCTCTGTGGACTTGGACAATTAATCCAATAGTAGCCATTCTGTATTTATAATCAGGATATTTATCCTCATTATCTTCAGTTGTAGATTTCTCTACCTTCTGACTTTTGCTCTCAGGCAAATCCACCCTCAGTGTTTCTGGTTTAGAAGAATCTTTCTTCGAATTCAGTTCGTTTGTATTTTCGCTTTCTTGTACATTCTGTATTTGTGCATGGCTTGCACACATGACCACTTTGTTAGGTCTTTTGTTGCTTCGTATACTCCAACAGTCTTCTATGCTATGTCCTGTCCTTTTACAAAAAGTACATTGGACGTTTTTGTTGATAGGTTTTTTATTAACATCATTTTGTTTCACAAAATGCTCTTTTTCACGATGTTGTTGTTGTGTGTTTTCTCCTTGCCGTTGTGATCTATTAAAAGTCTTTTCACCAGCTGTCCTATGACACAATGTATACTGTTCAGCTAAATCAGCAGCCTTATGTGGGTCAGTGATATCACGCTCGGATAAATACATTCTTATATCCGGCCTCACTTTGTTAATAAAATCTTCTAACAGAATGATATCTTTCATTTCTTTTAATGTGGAGATATTTCTGGATTTTATCCACTGATCCATTAGCTTTTCTTCTGCTCTAAGGAAGTCTAAGTGTGTTTGGTAAGGGGACATTGTGTACTGACGGAACCTTTTCCGATAACTTTCCGGTATTTGGTTATAGGCTTTTAGTACAGTGTCTTTAATGACTTCATAATCATTTAAATGCTCCTCTTTTAACAACAGAACACAATCTCTTGCCCTTCCCTGAGTAAAAGCTGTTCTCACTAATATTCCCCATTTATCTTCTGGGAACTTAAAATCTCTGCAAGAAATTTCAAAGGTCTGGAAGAAATTAGCTATTTCACTTTCTTTATCAATGTAGGTAGGGACTAGCTTTTTCCATCTGGCCATCTCTACATCACTATGAGATTCCTTTTTAGTAGCGCCTATCTTCGCCAGTTCTATTCTTTCCTGACTTTCTATTTCTCTTTGACTTTTCTTATCTCTTTCCTGACTTTCTATTTCTAGACGTCTTTCTTCTATTTCAAGCCGTTTCATTTCTAGTTGAAATCGGAACTGTTCAGACATCTGACCTTCAACTTGATATCCCTCCGCTCTTGATTCTACTTTCAACTTGCCACTCGCAATCAACACATCTTTTATCTGCTGTGTCAACACAGTCCTCGATGGTGTAGTCTCCGTAACTTCTATCTTTAAGATCTCAGCGATCTCTTTTAACTTCTTTATTGATAAAGTTTTCAGAACTTCTTCTTCTGGATTTTCAATAAATTCCATTCTTTAGTTAAGAGATTTATAAAGTGGTAAATTTCCAACTTACGTTTTTCCAATCGGAAGAATGAATTCAGCGTTATTAGGCTTGCTCAGTAGGTCACGGCTCCAACACACAACACAACACAACTTGAATATATGCTTCACTATACAACTATATCGGACGAAGACCCCAAACTGTTATGGACCTCTTTAGGTTGATGACTATTATTACGACTCGTTAAATCGGATTCAATGAATATAGTTGTATCTTTATTAGAAGTCTCTAGATTCTGCTAATCTGTAGCCCAAGCTAGGGGTTCCTTGACTGACAGGTCTATGCAGTAATGTAGTTATATTCGTGATAATTATCTTCAACACATTTCTCAACAATGATTGATCAAACAACTCCAGTTGTTGAATAAACAATTTTATTTAAATTGTAGACTCAATATAAACGATCAATAAACTTTATCAACTGATGGCAACATAAGTATCAATAAAATGGCATTATATGTACATGTATGAATATAGCGACTTCACTCTACAAACGTTTAAACTGAACTAACTTTAAGGAGGTCGGGACTTTACAAAGAAAACGATCATCGAAGATTCTACAGGGTCTTAATACGCATTTTAACCTCTTTCTCTATAATTACTACGATCCAGAATTATCCCCCAATTTCCACGGGATTTGAACGAATTATTTTATTTAAACTGCCCTCAGGGCATAAAGGTCAAACCTTGGTCGCTTTGGACTCTGATACGCACTTGTTAAGAGGTCAATGCCTTACTACGTCATTCATTTATGACCGAGATTCGTAACAATCTGTAGATTCCACTACAGACCGGTCCCATATTGATCAGCTCACTGTTATTGTGAGGTAGGCCTATAGTGGCTCTATAGTATATAGCCTATATGTTTCACAAGATGATGGGCTCCCTATATTCTAACTTTCCTAGATATGGGTAGCCACACAGGGGAAAATATGGCTAATATTGTGCACAACCACCATAAAATGAGTGCAAAATCACTTGCTGGATGAATTTCACAAGACTAGTCAATCGCTGCCAGACCCCCAAATTAGTCTATATGTAGCCTTGTAGGGAATTGTAGGATATGCTTCACTTTGGCATTTTGTTAAAGGATACCGGGATATGTTCGATCATTTTGAAGAAAAAGCAAAGGAAAAATTGCCTGTAGAATAAGGCATATCAATGATGATGAAAAGGTCTATTGAACAATTAACATTGTAGGCTACCAAAAGCTCATTTAGTTAAACGTAAAATTGGAAAAGATGAAATTTTTCTATGAAAAGAACAATAGTAAACAGAAAGAACAGAACTATTGTTAAAATCTTCGGATTTGAAAAAAATGTGGGAGGGGCGAATTGGGGGGGGGGAGGATGGTAGGAACCATAGGTAAAAATCTACTAAAAATTGTAAAACGTAATTAATGGACATCCCCAAAGTAACGATAACTCTTCTATATTTTATGTTAATTTTCAACGTCGTCAAGGAAGATGTAATTAATTCACATTATACATATTATATAGATAAGTGACAAAATATTATGCAAAAATGCACCAAGTTCGCAAATGGGAAAACTTCCTACTCGGAATTTCCGAGTTTCCGACTTTCCCACTTCAGCGAATGTACCATAACTCTAAATGAATTATTGATACAAGTCTTAGAAGAATAAGCTCTAAACTCTAAACCATAATTAGATATAAATAAACAACTTCAAATGCATCATCGATACACTTCCAAATATACAATGTGTAAACTATTTAAACATGCTTTATACATATAAAGCTAGCTTTAACTAACCTTAAATATGTAATGACCTTAATGAATAACATAACACGATATTCTCAACTAATTAATTATGTAGCTTATAGAATAATACATTCACGAACAGCAATAAAGACTTACCACCAGAAACGGACCGCCAACGCTGAACACAACAAGTTTTCCGGTACTTATGGTGTCTGGCTTGTATGGGTAGATCAAGGACGGGTCATTACACCAAAAGCCTAAATGGACGGGGCCCGAGCGGCAACGCCAGACTAGCAGGGGCATGCATACTGTGACGAAGTAAATAACTAATTTGCAAGAAATTAACTAGTCCGCGAGTTAGCTTTTATTTTTTGCGCATTTAAATTCATTATCTTCCTATTTTTGGAGTACATACACTTGAATCGTTTTCCGTGGAAGCCCGCTTGCTGCTGCATGTAACGTATCGAAATAAAATATAGAACAGAAGTGGGCACGCATGAGGCCAATGAGATCCACAATCCATTTTTTTTTTGTAATAAAGAGCCACACAAATACATGGTATTTAAATACGCCTAATCACCTATACATATTTTATTAATTAATATGGATTCAACAGAAGTAGTATAGAGAGTAGGAATGTAAGAAAATATAACACAGCAAGAGAGAAAAAATGTTCCGAATAGTAATAATTTTTTTTTTGTTACAAAGGTCATGAGTGAAACAAAAAATTCAGTATCGAAGGCTGATCGGTGGTGCAGTGGCAAGGTACTTTTTCATATTGCAAACCGACAGAAAAGCAAACAGACAGGCGCCGGCGAGGACTGATGGACAAATGTAGGAATAGTCGATTGTCTGGATGGATGGATATACATCCACCTATAAGAATTGTCCGGTTTTCAATCGCGCAGCCCGGTATTTCAGAACACTGTCCGGTAAAACAGAAATACGGGACATGTATAACTAAAGATCCAATATTTTCATATGCAGGACACCCTGAAGGGGAATTACGGGAAAGTCTCCGTTATTATCTGAAGGTGTCTGGCAACGCTACCACCCATTCACCCATCCAGGGCCGGGTTTAAACCATTAGAAGCCTCATGCATTTAAAAAGATTAATGTGTCTATATCATTTCACATGTACCGGTAAATCAAAATAATAATTTAAAAAAAAACATTTTGTTGCAGTATCATGCAGTAACAAACATATATTATCCTAGACAGAACCATATGGACGTTTTATTTACTGCCGGATTCTGGTGGATATGCATCATTAGCAATATTGCATCATATGGCTCATGATCCAAGAGACATATATGGTCGGGAAAATTTCTCGGTCATTTCCTAGACACACAAAGCTATAAAATATAACATCAATGATGACCAAGTAAAACTACTTACATGTTAAGAACACTATGCAGTCAACGAAAAGTTGTTTAGACACTAACTGGGCGATTTGCTTGGGCACATTGTCTGTGTGTATACAGAGATTCAGATTTAATATGCAATGCTTTAATATCTTTCTATACACGCTCTTTCTTATTGTCAGTCTTTAGAATACTTAAATATAAAAATGTGCTTTAACTGTGAATTATACTTAATATTTAAGCTCTTCGTTAATTTGCCTAGCCATCCACCCAACCGTAAGTTGATCCATCCATCTAACCATGAGTCTATTCATCCTCACCCAATTTAACTTTTCTATATTTTCCTCCTCTTTTCCATCCCATTGTTGGTCACCCAACCCTCACACCTAGTCGCCAGTTGGTCTTTTCCTCAATCAATCAACAAGTCAATCAATTTCATCTATATATTTTATAATTATAGATAGTGTCAATCTATATTTTGTCATATATTTTGTCATGATGGCTGTCTGCTCTATAATTATCTTATATATTACAGACGCTCCTTCTATAAAGTCTTACGTTCATCCGTGGTCCGAGTCTAGTCTTACATTTTTATTATTGTTTTAAATGATGTTAAGTTACTGGATTTCCTGTTTTGTTCAGGCGACCCATTCCATGCCCCAATGCCACTCGGGAAGAGAGAGTATTTATATGCATTTGTTCTTGCATAATTGTTCTAAACAATCTGCCTAAATATTCAACGTACTCCTCACTATTTCGTTCATTTGTAAACTGTAATGAAACACAAATCTTACTTTTTTGAGAAAGTAAATAATCATTAGTAGGTTCAAGTTGATCATCGGCAGGAAGAGCCGCCATGTTATATTATAGTAGCCTTCAACTTGCATATCTTTAAAATGCATTTCTTTCGCACTTTTTCGCACTTTCTAAACATTAAATGTTATAAATTTAAAATGTATACCGCAAACATACACCTATAACACTATAACATAACTTCTTCAATGCTGCATCTAATGATTCTTACAAATGTTTTGCAAAAATTCTTGTATTACGTTTATCAATGGTTTGAGTCTAGTCGTGCATTTAGATTATGGTTTTAAATTATTTTAATTTGTTGATTTTCCTCACAAGTTCAGACAATTTATTCCATTCCCAAAAGACACTCGAGGAAAAAAAGAGATAACTTATATGAATGGGCCGTATTGCTGCTGAGAGTTAACACCCTTGCCCCTTATACAAGTCAATATTTTATGACTGACTTGTAAATTACAAGTCAGTCATAAAAGATTGACTTATATAAGGGGCAAGGGTGTTAACTCTGAGCAGCAATACGGCCCATTAGAGTCTAGTCCTAATTTATATTTCATCCTCTGTTTTGCTGAGTCTATAAGTTTTTTTTAGAATTCATGAATATAGATTCGATATGTTTATCTGTTCGTCTTTCTATCCGTCAATCTCTATCGGTGAACAGAAACTAAACATTTTTTGAATACCTGTGAATTATTTTCTCTGATAAAATATTCAAGCTAGAACTAACTTCCAGGTATGCTCCAAGTCCACAGTAGAAATCAGAATACATAAGAACATATGTAGTGACCTAACCTTAAGATCCTAGCTCTCAGTAAGGTCTAAAACCAGGATAATGTACTCGCTACTCAGCTCCATACACTCAAATTTGAAATGCCACTTTTGCACACTTTTAGCAAAAGGTTGTCGACCCCTGGGACGGAGGATAGTTTCCTTTTGACTGTCTGTTCTTTTTGTTATCCATCTATCTAGCTAACTATTGCTGTCTGCTTATTAATATTTATTTTTTCAATGATCTGTTTACCTTTCAACTATATTTCTCTCTTTATGCGTTGTTGTTGTTTTATTGTACATTTGTTACTTTTTGTTGTGTGTAAATATTAGTACAAATAAGGCGAGTGAAAGGAGAAACCCGGGGAAGGGTGGAAATAATATAAACTATAGGCTACTAAATGGGGCGCGGTGACCGAGCGGCAGCACTTTCGACTGGCGATGAAGGTGTCCTTGAGTCTACCCAGCTCTGATGGGTACCTGAAATTATTTGGGGTAAAGTGAAGACGGCTGGGCATTGTGCTGGCCACACATCCCCTAGTAAGCCGAGGCCACAGAAACTGGTGCACGCTGCTTTAGTTTGGTCCGAAGGGTACTTTTTTTTTTCTATAAGCTACTAAACGCCCTGCTTATAATAAGTCAGCCATTGGCTCCAAGCTTGCACAGAATACTATTAAAATGATTATGCCTTTCCTACCAATGTCACAGACCTTCGCGGAATTTTCACACACCACCTAATGTTCTTTGTTTATTTAAATAAAATATATATGAACTCAAATAATATTTTATATCAAACAAATCAAGAAAGATAAACTAACAACCATTGCATATGCTTAACTCAATATTTTATTGCTATTTTTAATTATATTATCTATAAGTAAATAACTTTTTCTCTACTTCTAAGTGTGGCAAAACAAAAAAAGCATAAACATTTTACTTTACACGTTTGAATGACAGAATATAATACATTATTTACAATGGAATGGTTTAAGTGTGAAAATAAATACTTTAGTATATGATGTATCTACAAGTGCGGTGAGCTTTTCTTTTGCTTCCATCTACAAGTGTGCCATTAGTAGAATAAGTAGTTTTTGAAATAATGAAATGTTATACATATATCACATAAAATAATAATATTTGAATCCCCCCCCCCCCCAAATCTGCTTCATCTTGAAGAATCTTGCAGCAGGCAGATGTGGCTCTCAGACATGAAAGGATACGTATCTGAAAGAAGGAACACTCTGATTGCAAACCCCCACTGCTCAATGGCCAAACCCATGCATGGGAAAAGTGCTAGGGTTGTAAATTATCAAATAAAAAAAGGATTCGAGCCATAGCTCCTAATGCAGTATGCTGTCTGCTTGCCACACAGTACATTGGTAGGCTATCCCCTGTAAAGCGGATAATGCTAGGATGTTCAGGCAACGCTTTTCTCACTATGGATAGCCTTACACCAGTCTCTTTTATTCCCGAGCCCCAAAAGAATCTGAACATCAGAAAGAATCTGAACATCAGAAAGAATCTGAACATCAGAAAGAATCTGAACATCAGAAAGAATCTGAACATCAGAAAGAATCTGAACATCAGAAAGAATCTGAAAATCAGAAAGAATCTGAACATCAGAAAGAATCTGAACATCAGAAAGAATCTGAACATCAGAAAGAATCTGAACATCAGAAAGAATCTGAACATCAGAAAGAATCTGAACATCAGAAAGAATCTGAACATCAGAAAGAATCTGAACATCAGAAAGAATCTGAACATTAGAAAGAATCTGAACATTAGAAAGAATCTGAACATCAGAAATAATCTGAACATCAGAACGAATCAGTTCATCCCAAAGAAGCTTTCCATAGTTCCCAATGAATGGGTTCATCCAAAAGATAGATAGAACTCAAACAATGGTTTCTTCCTTAAGTGCCAAACAGTTTTCACCTTAGTGTTTACGATGGTACTCGTCATGGAATCATGGGATTATGTTGAGAATAATGGCATTTGGTGATTATGTTTATGGAAATTCTGTTTATTACCATCACATTTTAGATAAGGGTAATGTAAACAATAGCAAACGGGCACTGGTACTGACAAATGATGATAATGGTGAAAATGCCAGTAATGATAATTGTCGTAATGAATCCATAGTAAGGATTCATGATAATAATAAACTTTAAAATGACATAAAAGTTATTTGTATAACAAACAACAATGAACCATTAGTTCCCCAGTAACGAAATGTTGTTTTTTTGTACCAATCATGTTCGAGTTACTATTTGGAACACACTGAAAACAAATGACACTAATATAATTGGAAATACAGTGAAATTTTAGTGCAGGCCCAAACGTTTTTAAACCTTCTTTGATATATTCTCTAGAAAACTGAACTATCATAGGAGCTCTGCTTCTATTACTCTTTTTGAGGGTATAACCCTATAAAATAACACACATGAAAATACCGTAAGTCTTAAGTAAATAATAAGAAGTTGTTAATCCAAACAACCCACGAGAAACAAGTACCAACAAGGATTTAAATCTATACATTAAATCAACATTTTGTGTGGAGTTATCTCAAACGTAAACCATTATCCAGCTGTAAACCATTTTCCAGCGGCAGTCTCTGTCTGTTTTGATATGATGTGTGCATGTCTTGCAAAATTGTATTATTATGTACCAGAATTAAAAAAAAAAAAGAACTGGAAGTTTCAGTTAAAATCTGGGGATAACATCAACCAACACATTTATTGCACAGGCCGCATGTCCAGCTCTTATTTCAAACACTATATATAATTGTTTTAAATAGGCTAAGCTTGGGCAAGTCTTAAGCCCTGTAGAAGCTATCTTTCTTCAAACAGAAAGGTTGTCAAAGAAATCATCCACCAAACTGAAACATTGTTGAAGAAATCCTCCTTCAAACTGAAGTCTCGTAGAAGAAATCATCCTTCAAATTGAAATTTTGTCGAAGAAATCATCCTTCAAATTGAAATCTTATAGAAGAAATCATCCTTCAAACTGAAGTTTTGTCGAAGAAATCCTCCTTCAAAGTGAAGTCTTGTCGAAGACATCCTCCTTTAAACTGAAATGTTGTAGAAATCTTCCTTTTATATCAAGCCTTGTAGACGATATCATCTTTCAAACTGAAACCTTCACGAAGAATTCAACATTCTAATCTAAATATTGCTGAAGAACTCCTCCTTGAAAAGTTAAACCTTGTTCAAGAAATCATCCTTCAAGCCATGCACGTGTCCGTTCTTGTATACGTTGTTGATGACCAGTCTCTCTGGCCTCAGCAGCGGGGTCGGTGTCTGTGGCTCAGACTCGATGGACGTGGCTCTTGGCAGCCTTGGCGAGCTGCTAGTCAGAGGTCCTGGGATCAACCTCCAGGCGATTTTGATAAACTGTTGGAAAGAGTAATAAAAAAAGCAATAGAATTAATTGATAGCATGATGGATGAAATGAATGAAATACAACAATGTATGTTTAAAAAGCAAAAGCTATAATATTCAAACGATTAATTGATCTAATAAGCTATAATGTTCAAACGATTAATTGATCTAATTCATAAAATGTGAAATAGATTTTTATATTATTTAATCTTTGTTCGTCTTGAATTAGAGTTGCCAACAAAAGTTAAGTAAGTGATCAAATGTTTTGGAGAAGAGAGAACGCCCCTGAACATAATAGATCCTAGTTATAACATAATATTTTTTTATTGTGAACTTGAATGGACAAGAGTAACAGTTGAAAATAAAATATAGTTCATTGAACGTATTATTTAAGATTGACTTGCTGTAAGTTCACAAGGAAATGTTTATGAAGTAATTCACACAAATGTAACAAATAAACCTTCTAACTGGTTTTAGGTAGTGTTATTGTTATTTGTAGTGCATTTGTTTATCAAACCTTTGATTTTCCATGTGTGCATGAGTGTAAAAATTAAGGAAAAAGTGGGGGGGGGGGGGCATTGAGCAGTGTATGGCATATTTGACAATAAGAGTTAATTCACAGGTACACTAAGGGGAAAGAAGTCAGTGTATTAGTCGTAATTAGAAAAAGCGAGAAAATAAAGGGAGCTTACCAAGAGACAAGAAGTAGCCGTCCCCAGCATGCTGCCCGCAATGACGTCAGTGGCGAAATGTTTGTGGTCGGTTACCCTGGTGACGCAGCACAGGACTGCCATGAGAAGGAACAGCCCCTGCAGAGCTGGACGCAAGAAATGGCTGGATGTGACATTCATCCTGAGCTGAAGATATAGCTGTGGATGACGAATGGCATAGATGACACATGAGATTCCACAATCCATGCATGATAAAAATATTATAAAATAAGAATGATAAAGCCATGAAATACAATAACATTATCAAATGGCATTCCAAAGTCTCGAAAAGTCAGAAATATATCTAAAGACATTGCTTAGTTGAAGACTATAATAAAATATACCAATAATGGCATTCGACTATTACATTTAAAGGATGCACGAGTCTGGGACTGTTATCACAAAAATACCCACGTTACAAAAATAACCTTTCAAAAAAAGAATAACGTAAATTAGGACTGACTATAAACAATAACAATAATTTTATTATTGCAATGGATTGAATACATTTCAACTTCAGTTTCGAATGCATTTTAATTATGTATGTGTATAAAAATGTGTTTTTGAGTATAAACTACCGTATATACTCGCGTATAAGTCGCACTTCTTTTTTAAACAAAATTTGGACAAAAAATAGTCGATCTGGAGAAAAAAAGTAAAACAAATATGACTTTTGAAAACTTCCGATCTAAGATTAGGGGTGCGACTTAAACGCGGGTCAATGATAACATATAAGAAAAATAATCCTTAACTCAGGCTGCGACTTATATGCGAGTATATACGGTAATTAAACATTACATTTGAATAATGTCAATGTATTTAGATGTATGTGTATAAAAATGTGTTTTTGAGTATAAACTAATTAAACATTACATTTGAATAATGTCAATGTATTTAGATGTATGTGTATAAAAATGTGTTTTTGAGTATAAACTAATTAAACATTACATTTGAATAATGTCAATGTATTTAGATAAATGTCTACTGACCACGATGAAGACTGCACTGTAGACTGACACTGATGCATGACCAGACGGAAATGACATGTGGCTGTCCTTGAGCAGCTTCTCGTCTGCTTCAGTGTTGGTGCAGTTGTACTCGGTAATATACCTGCAACAATAATACATAATACATCAATGAAAATGCCACATCAATAAATACAACAATAAATACTTCAATAATTTAATACTCTAAATACCATGGACGACATTCAATAACACAAGATTTTTTTACGGACTCTTTTCTCTCAGAATCCATTAGTGAATAAGGGTACGCAAAGCTACCAGATAAAAAAATATTTTTTGCAACATATTAAAATTGTATATATTATTCATATATTATATAAAATATTAAAACAACCATCCTAACAACGCTAAACTCACTTTGCGACGCCATATTCATCCGAACAGTTGAACTTGGTATAGTCCGGCTTGCACAGGTCAAAGAAGTGAGGACGGAGACGGCCGAAGGAGTACTTGACCGTGTCAGTGAAGATGACGGTGATGACCAGGCCGAAGAGGAACAGGGTGAAAGCTTTGGCGTAGATGAACAGGGCGCTTCTCACACGCTGGGATTGTCTGGTCTTTACCGCCGCCCTTAAACTTTCTGTGACCGCAATCTATGAGCAAGGGATTGTGTGGTTAGAGCAATACAAAAATACAAAAACTTTTTTTTTTAAAGTTATTTTGATACTTAAATATAGAAGGATATGGGTGATAAATGGTAAGAATCTTTCGTTATAAAAACATAATCATCAAAAGATGAGTTTAACTGTTTCTTGGTGTTATGCTTGTAGTGATTGTGTGGCCAGATCGATGTCCGGTCTCACAAAGTAATTTGTATCTGTGGATTCAATAAGTCTTTTATACGGGAAATGGCAGTGATAGGGAAATGTCCTCAACACAACGAGGGAAATAAATCATAGAGTGACCCGCATTTGCACCCCACGAACTTCTGACTAGCCTGCACTCAATAGAACGACAATATCTTTGCATTGTATTAAGTTTTGTATTAAGAGTATAATGAGTGTTAAACCTGAAAAGGGAGAGGGGGTCGTAAAGGCATCAATTAAGACAGATCAACTTACCACCACAAAAGGCCCGCCAACGCTGACTACCACCAGCAACGCTTGCGTGATGGTGTCCGGTTTGTAGGGCAGTGCCAGGGATTCATCCTTGCAGAAGAATCCCACGCTAACAGGCTCGGCCAAAAAATGGACCACGAGCACTGGAACACAGACTGTGGATGGAAGACAGAAGAAAATGTACATACATTATGTTTGCATTAAGTACAGATTGTGTTTAGGTGTTTGTCTTGTTTGACTTAAGGTAACCCCACTTTTGAAGCATTGTGGTTCATAGTAATAGTTAGGCCAGGGTTCACCAATGTTATAGTCCAGGACATACAGAAGAATTTAGGTAAGGGGATGTCTATGTGTCTACAATTTCTTGGCTGGCTAAACGGCTAAACTAAAGGACACCCTGCAACTTTGGCATTAGGTAGAATCCAATTGTTTTCTTTTATGAACCACAACGCTCTGTCTAAAACCATGCCACAATGCACCGCATAATAGTTATGAAAACAACAGTTATATTAACCAAGATGGGAATTATATTTTGATGTTGTAGTTATGTTTTTTTTTTTTTTGGAAAGGGGAATTACTTTGGTTCGATATTATTTGGTAGATTAATTATTTATATTCTCGATTTTTTTGCTTGCTAGGTGTGTGTCTGCTTAATTTGCAATATAAATTGGATTTGATATATATATATATATATATATAGAGAGAGAGAGAGAGATATTTATATAGATACATATATATATAGAGGTATTATTATTATTTTCTGTAAAGCTTGAATTTGTTCAGGGGAGATAGCTTTGTAATACTTTATTTTGTTATGCTTTTTAGTTGATTATGCCCCTTTATATGTTTTACTCCAAAGATGGTGTAGAAATTATTTTCATATTTTATAGAAAAGGGGACAGTACGACGTAAGAGATGGTTAATTATAAATCTATCTAATTTTTTTACTCTTTAACATTTTTTTAGAAAATGGTATAATATTATTAGTAACAAAGATTCAAAATTAGCTTAGCGGTTATTGGTCTGAATTTGGCTTGCACTCGTTCGTGGATTTCTATTAGATATTATTTTATAACAAAATAATGGCATCTGCACGTCTGAGAAAAAATTAATGCGGCTTCAATTCGGGATTCACCGAGCAGTTTTTGGAACTTTTTGAACGAAAATAGTTTTTGAGAAAACTTGAGATGTCTTGTCCAACCTTATGTGAAGGTCAGAGGGTTTTAAATGTTTAGTGGACACATAAATGGATGACACGTAACACGTGTGGCATGTAATGCATGGCTGAATGGTGTGTTGTTGTGGTATGATATGTGTGAGTTGTCAGTGGTGTATTAATATGCTTTTTAGGGCGTGGCAACTGTTGTTTAAAGTGTGGTGTCTCTTTTGGTGAATGTATGAAGCTTTACGGAGAAGCAGGAAGTATTATTTATATATGTTGTGTTGGGCGCTCTGTTTGTGTATTATGATGCTATTGTGGTATTCGAAATGTGCGGGTTTGTGTGTGGAGGTGTATGTGTGTGTGTGTGGATTGTAGGCGAGGGGAACGTGTGGGAAGGGCAGCAATACCCTAAACTTGCTCGAAACGCTAAGCGAAATTCTAACCAAATTTTAAATAAAAATAACACTTGCAATTATTGGTACACATGTTCGCGCGTGTGTGTGTGACAAGTTGTCACTGCCGTATGACACGACACTACTGACACCGATGAACAGACATCAGACATCCAGGGAGTGGGTACGGAGGTAGGTAGACACACACATTTTCTGCCTAGGTGTCTACATTCTTTACTGACTTTTCCCTCTCCAGGGCAGATAACTTAAGAAAGTTCAGACATAACTGACTGGCTAATCGCTTACGGGCCCTGTGACCGAATTCTATCTGTGCGTGTGTTTGTTTTTTCATTCTCTACTTTCACAAGTTTGTAAAATACCAAATCAGTTGATGCGAGACCACAATATGGCTTAGGTAATCGTACATAAGCAAAGACACCTACTACACTGTTAGACACAAACATTTACAATGTATACAATCTGTATAGAAGAAGCGTACGTAACATTGAAGGAAAATATGTAAGAAGACCTTGAGAGGAAAGAAGACGAAAACGTATGCATGTAGATCACTCTTGCAAACAAATATTGGTTATTGAGGCAGTACTTCTTCATCTTAGAAGGCCACGTTTAGAACGGGGATTGTGTGACCAACACAACGCACTGCTGACGATGGTTTATCCCCGCCTCTCCTCTTTCTCAAAACATATTGATAAACATAACATACACATAAATGCGCGCATAATTTCATAAATATCTATAATAGGCTACATCATCTCCATATACTGTTACAGATACATAAACATACTGAAACGCACCAACAACACACACATACAGACACACACACACACACACATACAACCATCTCCATGCTCTGGTGTCTTAACTCCCTATTCTGTTTATCCCACGTTACACAAATACAAAATTTTGTATTCTCTAAAAAGGGTAGTTTGGCAATAAATCCTATAAGGCTTTAGGTCTTTTCATGAAGGCAACCCACACACACCCACATACTGAAAGTCAATTAAAAAACATGCGCATACAACGTGACCTGCAAAATTCCCACTGACAGTCACACGAGTCAAGAATGCTAAATCTGGAACCACACCCTAAACATTCCATTGTTTTAAGGTTTTGATCACTGGTTCTCAGTCTCTTACGCTAAGACCAGCTCATTAGCCTTCACATCTCGATATATTCCGAATAAGAACAAAAAACTGTTGCTTTGTAACATTCTGGATGAAATCTTTAAAAGAGAGGTTGCACTGTGTACAGATAATGCTCAATATAAATAATTGAGAATATAGATCATACAGAATAGATCATAAAGAACATCGATCATACAAAAAGATCATACAGAATATAGATCATACAGAATAGTTCATACAGAATATAGATCATTAAGAATAGATCATACAGAATATAGATCGTACAGTATATAGATCGTACGGAATATAGATTGTATGGAATATAGATCATACATAATATAGATCGTACAGAATATAGATCATACAGAATATAGATCGTACAGAATATAGATAATACAGAATATAGATCGTACGGAATATAGATCATACAGAATATAGATCGTACGGAATATAGATCGTACAGAATATAGATCGTACAGAATATAGATCGTACGGAATTTAGATCGTATGAAATATAGATCGTACAAAATATAGATCGTACAGAATATAGATCGTACAGAATATAAGACATACAGAATATAGATCGTACAGAATATAGAACATACAGAATATAGATCGTACAGAATATGACATACATAATATAGATCGTACAGATTATAGATTATACAGAACATAGATCGTAAGAATTTAGACCATAAACATTACAGATCATACATACTATATAGATCAAACATCTTGCAGTACATACATCATCCAGATCATTTGGAATATAGATCATAAAGAATAAAGATCCTTCTTATTGTGCAGCCTACTTACATTTAAAATGCAATTAAAATGAAGACGACATGTTATGGGCCTACATTATAAAGACTTACTATAATAATCATAGAATTTAAAATGCATATTTATTTATTTTAAAAGTTATTAATTAACTTTTAAGAACTAGATATATAAGTTGATAGTAAAATGAACTTAGGTGAGGGCCTATATTTAAATACATGTAATTTTTCTGTTCAGCGGCCAAAAAAAAAAATGATTGGAAGAAAATGGTCACGGGGTGGACTTGGTTTTTATTTTGTTTCAAATTTTTCAATGTCTAGTGTTTTCGGTCCCCCATTAGCCCCTTACTAAAAATATACCGTAATCGAAAATCTGTGCCAATATATTAGATAAACTTAGTCTGTATAGATGACAGTTTTTTGTAAACAATACTTGAACCGCTGCGTAGATATCTAACACTGATTTTCACTGTGTACAGTTTCAAGGCACACTTTAATTAACCCCTACATATCGCAGGTCAGTAATTAACCCCTGCGTGTGGCAGGTCAGTAATTAACCCCTACATGCCACAGGTCAGTTATGGTTTGGGATGAGTCAACAGGTCTTTCCCAGCCCACCTACCCCGCCCTGTCGTCTATTTCTATCATTGGATGCTAATCGAATTTGAAACATTTTTTGTTTCAGTACCAGGTACAGGCAGTTACAAAGTTACCTTAATTAATTACAGTTCGTTGAATCGTTTAATGCAAGGCATTAAACGTCAAGGCGTCCCTGATTCTACATCGATGTTAGACCATCAAATCTTAGTTAAATTTTCAATTACTTTCACTTAATAAACTTTAGTGCTCAATGGACTTTTTGAACATTTTGAAATCGGACCTTGGTTTTTAATAAAATTAGTCGGTCGTTCATAGTCGGAGATATGTTGTTTAACTCGAAGGTATGCAGCCAAACATGGTAATTCTTAGACCATTAGCAAAACTACTATTATATCAAATATTAATTAAAAGGTTTGGAAAACAGCAGCACAAATCCCAATAGAACAAAAAATTGAATCGGCAAGCTCTTACACAGGGCGCAAGACGAAGAGGAAGATACAAGAACACCTGGCGTAGTAAATTAGAAAAGGCTGTGCTTAGGATTTGGAGGAGCTGGAAAGAATTATGTTTTGAAATATGTTTTGCTTGATGAATGAATTTAGAAAAAAAAATCAAACAGCGTCAACTGATTTGTTAGAAATTATTAGGTATAATAAATGTCTTAGCTTGCATAAAAACGATGACAGCGAAATTTATTGGCAATGCCAAAAACCTTTTTTTTTGTAAAGTGCCATTAAAAATTTGCAGATGTACCAATGTCAATAAATGTTCGGGGCAATAAATGGGTTACCTGAACAAAACAAGAAAACGAACAACTTAACATTATTTTACAACACTAAAGTGCCCAACTGAACCCACAGATAAGCCTATGGCTACACCTATGTACTTTCTTGCGTTTTTTAAATATTCTTTTTGCTGCGGTATCATAAAAAACAACAACACAATAATTAGTGACTCCTTCCCTAGGTTCCCCCCCCCCTCCTCCCATCTCCCACGGCTGTATTGAATCTTAACGAACTAGTCAGTGATGAATGAATGTCCCCATGTCTCTCTGTGGTGTGTATGTGTATGTGTGCGGTGTATGTATCTATGTATCTGCATTTTTAAGCACGCCTGTGTGTTTGTGTGTGAGTGTAAATTAAACGGATTAACAACATGTTATTGCTGGTAAAATGTACAATAATATTATTTTTCCATTTTCATATAGCCGTAGGAAGGGTGTGGCGTCGCTTAATTTGGAGGGAAAGAGGAGGGGGGGGGGGGAGCTAAAAGTAATTCATTTTTTTGTATAAGCTACGTTCATTTCATTTTGCCTTGTCGTCTGCAATATATAATAATACAAATAAATATCACGTTCATTTCTTTTTATTATTTCAATGTATGATTGAATTTTTCTTTATATTATGTGTTAAAATTAGTGTAAATTAGATACGTATTTATTCATTCATAATTTTTAAGTAGTTTTCTTCTTTTTCTTCCAAATTTATGTTTATAATTTATAGCCTTTTATATAGATCTAAGTAAACTAAAGTAACATGTTTAATTACACATTAAATTGTCTTATATAACATGTTCTTAGACGTATATTTCTATATAGTTAATAATACCAACAATTCACAAATAAAAATATTATCACAACTTACGTGCAAAGAAAACCAAACAGTCAAGTATGACTTGTTTTGAAACAGGCAGCGACGACATGACTTAAAGGTGACTTTTCCAATCTCTGAAATATAGCCTCGTACAATCCTCTATATTGTCAAAATTATGTCGATACGATTTCCAGAAAAATTGATGAATCACTACACTGAATCAAAAAAATCCAATATGATATCTTTCCCTTTTTTTCAGGAATGAAAAACCGAAGACTAATCGTACACCTTTTTGGGTTGTTTTTCAATGTTGTTGTTTTTAAGTTGTTATCCTGTTTTTTTTCTTGAAATGTTTTAAATAAAAACAAGTTGAATATTGGGCTTAAAACTTTTCACGATGGTTCGATTCACAATTAAGATAGCCTTTGATGTGATCAGATCAGTCCGTAATCCTATTATAAATGAAGTAATATTGAATGCACTAATCCTGGCAGAGGACTACAGCTGTACATTTGAATAGTTGGCGATAACTGAATCACTGTGTCACTTGTAGCTGGCAAGCTTTTATAAATAAATTTCCACCTAGACAATATAATCGTATATAATTAGATCCTACGCTTATTTGCTAGTGGTAGCAGTAAGCTGTGCGTGGCTGTCGCAAATCCTGTTCAGCTGTGAATGTCCCCGTCCCAACTCAGCGAATGAAACCAGGTAAAAAAAAAATAAAACCCAAAGTGTTTTTGATCGAGAGATTAACGCCGGATCTTACCTTGACTGCCCAACCACCTTGTCAACGAAATTGCTGTAGAAGTATTTCGGCTTACGGAAATTTCCGATCTCTCTTTCTCTATTTCTCTCACTATCTTGTTGTTTTTTTCCCTTCTTCCCTTCTCTGAAAGATTAGATAATCAACTTGCGGTAAGTAGTGAAAACATAGATTTCAATCTGACCTCCTTTTTTTGTTGCTTTTTTTATTGAAAAAAAAAACTTTCTTGATTATTTTTTTTATAATCTCCCTTGATGAATGCTTTTGTTCGTGTGTGTGTGTGTGTTAACAAACTAGGTTACCTGTAGATGACCTGGAGGAAGAAATAGACACAAAAATAAATGAATTAGTGCTGATGTAAGTAAATTCTAGATTTAGTAGTGAAATAAAGACATTGTTAATGAGGTTAATATTTCGTTTTTGGGTCTGGCACAGAGGATAGCGCCACGGTACCACTCTGTAGTTTTCGGATTCGAATGCTGGTTAATTGTTTCCCCTTAGGTATGGATCATGTTTTCCTTGAGTCTAAATGATTGTATATATTGTTATATGATGGCTACACAATGCCATCACATGCCGTGACCGAAGAACTTATTTTATACTTTAAGATTTTACTTTAGGCTTACATGTGCCTTTAATTGAAGGCTTTACTTTAATTAAATACTGTAGGCCTACTTTAAACGTAAACCTTAACTTTAAACTTTAAACTATCCCCGTTTGTTTTTGTTTTTTTTAATTTAACCGTCCACTTTAACACTTTAATATACATTTTTCGTTTAAATTTATAATGTTCTTCAATTGTAGTATGGGGCCGTCCATAAAGGACGTCACGCACGTACGGAAGCGGTCAAATATTTATGACGATAAGACGAGAGAAGATTATGTTTAAGCAATGTGAAGACACGTGTAAAAAATTGTTTACATCCTTAAATAAAATTTCCACTTTAACAATTTTCTCTGAATTAGCTAAAGTAGTTGTAAATTGTTTATCGTGTCACTTATACGACAATGACGATACAATTAAATTGTAACATGCTAATTCTGAAACCGGAGATATGCTTTTTAGCCTAAAAAATACTATTTAAACTTTTTAGCATAGAAAACTATTGACACTAAGGTATACAAAGCAATAATATGCTTGGAACGCACGGTTTTATTTTATCAAATACGTAACTTTAACAGTTAATTCTGTCACAGTTCTTCTTGACAATATCAAACAACATTAGATATACAATGAATAAATAAATGAAACGTCATGGCCGACCTAATCAGGCACGCCAACGACGGACTTAAAGAAGTTGCATGGATTTGAACAGGTCCTTCACTGGTAAAAACATAGATCTGTCTTGCCACTGGGTCTATGTTGATATTTTTTTAAATATAGAATAAAGGATAAAATAATAGAATAGCGAATAACAACTGTCGACAATGTCTAGGTCTATCGTCCATCAACTAACAAATTTTGTAAAAATCGGCATTCTATGAGAATATTTTAAAGAACTTTTATTTTTTGCAAGTAGTTTTCTACAGCAATACAAATTATGTGTCAAGATACAATTAATGAAAAATGTGAACAATTGATTATACTATTAATAACTATCTGATATCTAACGCAATACACTGTTTGAATCCTTTCTTTTTACGTTGTCAATTTACTGAATGAGTAAGTAAAGTATAAAATTAAACGTAAAGAAAAAATGTTAATTAAAGAATGAACATTATAAATTTAAATGATGAATGGTATATTTACTATGAATTGATCGTTATTGCCAAATAAATAAACCATGTCGAGTTCATGGCGAGAGCCCAAATGACAGTGTTACATTTGTTACAATAGACAAGAATAACTGACCTGGATTAGGATTAGCTGTATAATATCAAACTACCTCGTAGAGTGCGATAAGTCTTAAAGCAAACGAGAGAAGGAAAAGCGGGAAGACGGGGAAGGGGGTTAGGGAGGTCGCTTCCTTCCGTATTGCTTTCAACCACTTACGTAAGTAGCCAGTCAGTACTGGAACCAGAGTGGACAAGGCCCTCGTTTCGAGGGCTGACCGTTTGAAATTACTATGTAGTAGTTTCCCAAGAGTGCCCGGCCCAGCTGTGTTTATGTCACCGAGTAAGAGAAGGTCAACAGATATGAAGTGGGTTATCTGTGATAGATTATGCCAATGGCTTTTTTTTTATAAGAAAATTAAAAAGTCATGTCAAGCTTACGTGTAAGGTTTTTAAAAATAGGGGCACAAGTTTTCCTAATATCACTGTTGGTTACTATATTTTAATACATCTAAACATTTGATAAAAGGTATGTCTAACCCCAAGAAGAAAACACACACTAATTATAGTTTGAAGGAAGCGTTTATAGCTGAGCTGATTAGTGACGCTTAATTAATTACTTGACTGTTCCTTGATGTAGACTATTTCTCTCAAATGGATTTTAGCTCAAGATGCCCACGTAATTTGTGCTGTTTAGTAGTGATAGTAGACCTTAGGATATTGATATTGAGAGAGAGAGAGAGAGGGAGAGAGAGAGACCTTAAACATAACGGTCTTCCGAGTACCGATAAATTAGGCATTGATACTGCGCAAGAAAATAGTATCGTAATATTTTCATAATAATCGGAATGTATAATTCCTATCTCAGTTCATAAACTAAATGTATTGGCAAATATTACACCTACACACTCATAAGCACGCACAGGCAAAGTGTAGGCCAATACACAGACACAATACAAACCACACGACTTATATAAGTGGTTTCTTTAATCCAATGTAGCCCACTAGGCTACTTAATTCCTAGTTTACAAACATTAAAAAAGTCATTACCTGTACAATGTCAACCGGTACCTCCTGAGTCGCAAGTGTTCTACCCTGTGTACTACTAACACAGTTTATGCCTGTACACACTAAACACACACAGACACAAACACAACCACACATTTGATATCACCTAAATGTGCTCTGTACCATACCACTGAATTACGCAGTGGCAATCATGAATCTCTCTGTATCAATACACTTATCACATCGTGTTTATAATTAACTTGTTAAAATAAACAAAAGGGAAAAAGCGTCTTAAAATGGAAATACCCATTGCCTTCCTACATTATAGTTAGAAACGGTAATTAAGTAATCATAATACTATTTGTATAACGCTGCCAACAAACATAATGTAAGCTCAGAACGCATTTAATGTACAACTAAGAACACGGATATAATCTCTAGGCTAAGAATAAAGCTAATTGATGATTTAAAACTTTACAAACATTGGACAAATAGAATTAATGAGGCATTAACCGACCTAACATATAAGTAAGACAGTAGCCTAGTGATCAAAAGCACGTTGTTTTCTAAGGTAAATATTGAAATAACAAGTTTTTAAGGTCTTTTTGAAAGTAACAGTAGAGCTTGTGCGCCTAAGCTGAATGGGAAGTTGATTCCACACCTTCGGGCCGAATATTGAGAAGGCTCTAAGTCTAAGTAAAAGTTAAGTGTGTTTCTTTAGACATTCGTTGGAACTCTGCCAGGAACACAGATCTTGAAGAACGATGATTACAGCACAACTATAAAAACGTTCAAAGATTAAAACGATAAACTTCACATATAACACCATCAATAATTTAAAAATGTACAGCCAGCAATGTGTTGTAATGGACACACACAGTCAATGTGTATGCCTTTTAACCGTTTTAATGTAGGCAGTATTTTTTGCTCTGTGCGAATGAGGTTCAGGGCGAAGGTTTAGGGGACTATGGCATGCTATCACACACACAGTCACCAAGTCTCCACAAGTCTTCCTACAGTAATTGTCGCCACTCTGTGCAAGTTTCTATTCGTGTATTTCTGTGGCTTGTCGCCAGCCCGTCATCGGTGATCTTCGCTCACCCTCCGTCATTAAAAGTAATATCGAAGTTGGCTACTTGTCAAAGCTGGACCGACCATGGAATGGACAGCGATATAAAACAAAAGATATCCTAGAGTCAATAGTCTGAAAGAGTTAAGGATGATTTGACTCTTGACTAGCAAAGTTTTTTGTTTTTTCAAACGGACGAAACAATTATCCTCGATTATGTCAAATTACAAAAGGAATCAAATAGTTACTTAGTTTATCAAATGACAAAAGGAATCAAATGATCACTTCTATTTTGTCAAATGACAAAAGGAATCAAATAGTTACTTAGTTTATCAAATGACAAAAGGAATCAAATGATTACTTCTAAATGTATCAAATGACAAAAGGAATCAAATGATTACTTAGTTTATCAAATGACAAAAGGAATCAAATGATTACTTCTAAATGTATCAAATGACAAAAGGAATCAAATGATTACTTAGTTTATCAAATGACAAAAGGAATCAAATGATTACTTCTAGACTTATCAAATAACAAAAGGAATCAAATGATTACTTAGTTTATCAAATGACAAAAGGAATCAAATGATTTCTTCTAAATGTATCAAATGACAAAAAAAATCAAATGATTACTTAGTTTATCAAATGGCAAAAGGAATCAAATGGATTACTTCAAGATTTATCAAATGACAAAAGGAATCAAATGATTACTTAGTTTATCAAATGGCAAAAGGAATCAAATGGATTACTTCAAGATTTATCAAATGACAAAAGGAATCAAATGATTACTTAGTTTATCAAATGACAAAAGGAATCAAATGATTACTTCTAGACTTATCAAATAATAAAAGGAATCAAATGATTACTTAGTTTATCAAATGACAAAAGGAATCAAATGGATTACTTCTATATTTATCAAATGACAAAAGGAATCAAATGATTACTTAGTTTATCAAATGACAAAAGGAATCAAATGGATTACTTCTATATTTATCAAATGACAAAAGGAATCAAATGGATTACTTCTATATTTATCAAATGACAAAAGGAATCAAATGATTACTTCTATATTTATCAAATGACAAAAGGAATCAAATGATTACTTCTAGATTTATCAAATGATAAAAGGAATCAAATGATTAATTCTAGACTTATCAAATGCCAAAAGGAATCAAATGATTACTTAGTTTATCAAATAAAAAAAAAAAATGATTACTATTGAACTAAAATCCTAAAACAGGTTGTCAGCCTGAATGTGAGACACTTTAATGTCCAACACTTACCTGCAGTGGTCTAATGGGCCCTTCTCGATCACTCAATTATTAAACCCACCAGCTCAAAGGTTCAAGCGAGGTCAATCCAATTAGTCGGCTGTTTAAGGTCAGCCAACCCCTTCATTCAGCCCCCCTCTAGTAAGAAAAGATCGGTGTGGGGGAAGGGGGAGTATTCGGATGCGGTCACAGTCTCTGTCTATATCGCTTGCGGTGGAGTACGTACGGCTACAGGAGAGATTTGAATGACTTGACACTCATCTCTTTGGTAGTCTGCTGCAAGCAGTTTTTTTAGATGAATAGGAGGAGGGAATAGTTGGGGGAGGGATGAGGGAGGGATAACCTTCAACTATTTGAAAATATATATTTACCGAATGTCCACAATCTCTCCCCCACCCCCCCAACACCCCGCCTGGCGCCTTTATGATTTTAGGGATTTTTGTTAAGACCATAGTCCTTACCAGTTGAGTTACCTAGGCCACGCCCCTGAATCCTGAAACATCGCCGCTGTGTTACGTACGAGAAGAGGAACACAGGGCGAAATAATAGCAACCCCAATAAACTTCACACCCAGATTTCGAAGGTGAGGTCATTACTCCATCATCCGGGTTTGGTTATATTTTGATTATACAAATGTCTACAACATCTTTTCCCCCTGCTCCCACTAAGTACGAAGCTCCGCCTCCTACCATTTTTCGGTAAATCAAATAATATATAATTTATAAAAAAACGCGTTTCCCCGGTAAAGATACAAAACACTGGGCTTATTGGCCAATAGTCGGTGACGTGATGTCATCCAACTCAGAATACTGAGTAGGAAGAAGGGTAGATAAAAATAAGTACATTTTTCAACATTAGACAACAACACAATTCAGTGGACTTAACGCGTCCTCCTTTTTAGTTTTATTGTCTCACGTTTCTTCTGAAAACTATTTTCTTAATCCAGGCATATCACGTGCTGATGCAACATGAAACCAGGCGTGACCTAAGTGATGCATTGTTACAGAATGAAAACAAAAATAAAAACAACTAGATACAAAACAAATTAAAATTATATTGTTTCCTTTCCCTTCTATAGAGACATTAAATTAAATGAGTAGGCTATTGAAGAAAGATCATACTACGGTGAACGAGAAGGATTGTGTGGTCAGAAGTCCTTAGCCCCCCCCTCTCCTCCCTCCACCTTTTCCAGATCATCCATCAGAGGTACGCGGCGGTGTTTCTTCTGGATTTGAACTCGAAAACATCGGAACGGTATTCCGTTACATACACTGTGCCTCAAAAGTGAGAGTTTAGGGTGCACATTTGTGTGCAGGGATGGGTGCGGGATATATATCTCCTGTACATCTTTTTCATTTCCGAAAGTTGATTCTACGTTTTAGCTAAGCCGGCTAAGCCCAATAACAACCTCAACAGCAAAATAGTCAGGATCGACAGAACCTGCATATTAGCACGTAGCGTCAAACTTGTGAAATTATATAGTGCGTTGCCCCCTCCCATCCTCCCCCTATTTTATCCCTCCTTCCCCCCTCATTGTACGCACGAGCCACTGGTGAGCCCTAGCCTCAGTTTATTTTTGTTTTGGTTTTCTTTTAATTACTGTAATTTTTAAACTACTCATTTGTCACTGAGTAAAACATTTAGACTCTCGTTGCATTAATGTTACAGTTGGTTTATATTAGGTATAAGCAATTATCTCTGTTTACCTTTTCGTCACGCCAAAATGCATTGAGATCTATTGTCTCTTTTAATTACATAATTACCTTATATATACCTATATATACATATATATGTATACCTTATATACAGATAGGCCTACTTAGAAAGAATAAATAATATAAAAAAAACTTACCAACTTATCTTCTTAAAAAAATAAATAATAATAACTTCCAACACCAATATTGCTAATTTAATTTCTGCTGTTACGTAAAAAAAAACATATATCGCTTGACTAAAATTACACTTTTTTTTTTTTAAACTGGCACTTTTCTCAGGTCTAAAAAAAAATGCGTTCTGCTCTGCTTAGCGGCCACTATTTATAACCGTTGATGCGACACAGTTTTTTGTATTCTCTCTATATGTTGTTGTTGTTGTTGTTTTATATTAATCTCTCGATACCATGCTTAGTTACGTCATATTTCCGGTTGTGTCGATAAGGGAGGTAATTCTATCAAGAGGAGTTATTTTTGTCCCTCTGGCGGTCACGACGATGCCGGAAAAAAAAAACAGAATAAAAATATTTGTCTAAATGCATTTATTACACGGAGAAAATGCGTAGGCGAAGAGGGAGGTTGGTGGAGGGGATGTTAATAATTTATAATATGTGCATTCGCCAGAATGTGGGTCCGTGGCGAGTTATCACCCTTGCTATACGAGGATTATCAGTCGACAATATACGTCGTCTAAAAAGAAAATAAAAAAAATGGGCAGGACTCATGGTGACCTGAAACTAATAGACACAGACCGACATGTAAACACACCCACATTGCACAGGGAGAAATAAACAGTTATAACTAGGATGTTGAATTGATATATCTATTTTTTGTCTAGCTGGACCTGCGTAATTTGAGTCTCTATTAAGTTTCCGCATCTAATAACAAAATGTTGTTGTTTTCGAATAGCGTTACTATGTTTATCGACAAGAAATTAATTATACCTTAAAAAACATTTTTAGATATAAAGCCATTGTAATTTCAATGCTATTTTTTTTTTAAATCAACTGTCATTTTAGTCGCATCTGCGACCTAACAGTAATTCAACTTTTCACTTAATTAAAAGTATAGTCACGTAGAGTATCGTTTATTCAGGCTATGTTACCACTAGGAATGTGTGGCCAATACAATGCTAAGGAGCGCTTTACCTTTAAGGTACGAATGTAAAAGTCCATTCAATGCTGATGGACACACAAGATTTGAACTCGGAAACTGTTACTAAGGAATCCCGTCCTCTATCTGAGTTGGTCTAGATTTGGTTTAGCTTAGGTCTAGATTTGAACTAGAGAGCGTAAAACATTGGTCTAGATTTGGTATAACTTTGGTCTAGGTTTGCGGTCGGATTGACTCGGATTAAAGTGTTTACGGGATTACTTGGGCTTAAAAAAAGGAGGGAAAATGCTGAATCTCTTCAGCTTTGATGGTAGAACGTTGGTCTAACCACACAATCCCTTTCTGTGCTGTTGCTAATAAGACTGTTGAACTGTGAACCGATTGGACTTAACTTGTTTGTAAAAGAACTAAACAAATGAAAAACAAGAATCATTAGCTTGAGTACTATTGTAACTTTCGGCTTGGTAGGTGCTCCATGTTACTGACCTTAATGTAAAATAACAAATATTTAACATGTAACAGTAGGTATGTCAACGAGATGTCTACTTTAAACAGGAGGGACAGAGTGATTGGTGCGATAGTGATCACAACTTAGTTGCCCTGGTAGTTGCAGCAATGTTGTTGTTTGGTGACGTGCACGAGTCGCTAGTTGGCTCGAGGGTGCAGAAGAGCGGTGCATTTAGATTGAAGCTGCCAGCGAGTCCAATCACGACGAAACAAATACATTAACCCCTTAACTCCTCCTTCTATTTGTTTGCAGTGCCCTCACATGAGGGGGGGGGCAGAGGATGCATATGCCCGGGGGCAACACTTCTAAGGGCGGCAAATATAGTCTATATACGGCACTAAACAAAGAAGTTACAGTACAGTGGGGGCGTCGCTGAAAGTTTTGCCCTGGGGCGCTACATAGGCTTGTGTGGGCTCTTGTTTGTTTGGTGTTCCTGACATCACCCATTGCTACCGGACATGATTGTATTAATTAGATTTATGTCCCCTTGAAGGATGAGCTCAATGATGTAGAATGTAGAATAAATAGATCGGCTATGAAAGTTATTTACCATCGGCGACCATGGACAATGACTATTCACATCCGATCGGGGGAAAGATCAGCACAAATTAGAACTGTATAATATATCCTTTACAGTTACCGTCCGCGAAATATATTTTTTCCTCTGAAAGTTCCGTTTGCGAAAGAGTAAAAAGAAAGTTAAACAACTGAAAACATTTGGGGGGGGGGGGGGGGGGGGGGGTTGTCACTACAATGTCGATGAAGATAAAGCCACGCTTTCTGGAAAGAAAAAACAGCTGTTTAAAGAAAGAGGGAGGGTTTGTGGGTCACATTCGGTCATCGTCGTCAGTGTTAGTCACGTGACTAAAAGAATTTTAACAAACAACAGCAGGTGTTCCAGAGTCTATGTCTTCTACATGTCAAAAAAAAAAAAAGTTCCACTAATTGCGTATAGAATGACAGCTACCCTACCAATGAACTGTAAACAAACAAAAAAATGGAAATTTTAAGAGTCATGACTAACTCGCGTATACCGTATACTCTTTCAAAGATCACACTGGTTTAACCGGTACATTTTATTTACATAAAAAAGGTAAGTTTTGACATTTATTTGTTCCCAGGGGACATTCTTTTTTAAAGATAAGTGAGGCAATACGATATTCTGCCCAGTGCAAAAACACTTAGTTCTAAGTTACATATCGTATGTTCTACAAGGCGGACAGCGGGGGAGGGGGGGGAGGGGATTAACGTTCTCTTGGTAAAGAGCTGGGGCTCTTTAGTTTAAGTGAAAGTAATATAACTCAGAACAATGTATTAGTATAGTATACATTAGTAACTAAGTTGTATCTCCACTTGTTTTGATTAATTAAGATACCTTATCATACCTTATAGTGTTTCACTATTCAATTATTGGGGCCCCAGGGCCTCGGCCCTTTAGAGAGTCCCGTCCTTAAATTTCTTCTGTTTGATGTCTAATGAATGCGGCTCTAGACCAGGGATCGGCAACCTAAGACACGCGTACCAAACCTGGCACGCAGAGCGATTTTCAATGGCGTGCGAGAGACCTCCTAATGTTAGATTTATATAAAGAAATACTAATTAGTCAATAATATTTGTTATATTACAAAACATACCTTGTTTGGAATCAATATTGAATCAAATGTGGAAACGCATTAATTAACCCGTTTTATATGAGCTAATTTTTCTAATGTTTCTTTTTTGAAAAAAGAAATGGCTTACAATTTTTAACTTTGAAATGATCAAACTGTAAAAAGTATTTGAAAATTATATAAATATTATATGACTAATAATGTAGGCCTATATGTATATTTTGAAACATTATATTAACTACCCAGTTTGTATGATTACTACGTATCTATTCCGCTTAATAATGGTCATAAAAACATTGTCATCCTAACACATTAAAGGACAACTCAGTAAAACTTAGATCAAAATATAATTAAGACATAATGTTTATACTTTAGACAGTAATAACCATAAATGTGAAAGTTTAGAAATAAATTTTTGTATTTGATATAAATGCAAATAGAAAGGATAACAATTACAAGCACGTCAAACACGTTAATTTTGTATTAAACGCTTTAATGATTTTCAATCTAAATAATCTCCTTTGCTTTTGGCTTTGGTCTTGCTACGGAGTTAAATTAATTGACCTAAAAAATTTTTTTACAAAATGTATAATAGAGCAGGTTGACTTTCAGGCTGTTGGCACGCTGAGTGATTTAGAAATCCGAGTTTGGCACACTGTTAGCAAATGGTTGCCGACCCCTGCTCTAGACTATGGCTGAAATAGTATATTTCTTTGTCTATTTTCAAACAACTCACCCCAATTATGCCTAGGCTTTAAAAAAAATATATATATTTTGAGTTGACTATCTTATGTATTAACCCTTCCCGTACCGACCTACTTCTATCTATGCTGCCTTCAGTTCCGCTATATACGCGCCCGGGACTGTAAGGGTTAATTGGACTTCTTTTACTGTACCAATGAATTATACGGGCAAATTACTTTTTGTTTTATTAATTCCCACACACCTCCTCACTCAAATTCCGGAATTCCCATGGCCACTGCTTGTTCCCAGAGAGACGGTACTTGATGTGGTAAAGACGGAGAGGGGGATGGGTGAAGAGACATTAAAGGGGGAGGGGGGGAGGGGGCTAATTGAGTAGGTGTAGTTGGATAGACGTCTGTCTCGGCGAAGCATTTGATTTGCTCCCCTGTCTTCTAGTTGTAAACATTCCACCATTCCACGAACCATTGGTAACGAAGGGATGTACACATATGCCGTCTACTTGTGTTACAGTGCAGCCAAACCACTCCCACGCAATGTCAATGTGTACAACAACACAATGGATTGTTTTATTAAAGAAATTGTGTGAGCATACAAAATAAAAATATAAAATATTATTTTTTTTTTAATTCTATGCTGCCTAAAGTCTAACCAGCCAAAAACAAATGAGTTGGGGGTCATCAACGCGAATAAGTTAATATTGACAATATACGAAATGTACGTGGTGTTAAATAAAAGTATCCCTGTCAAACCATATTGATATATAGGGCCAGTGAAGCAGCGTTCACCAGTTTCTGCTGAAAACTAGGGGAGTGTGGGGCAAGAACAGTGCCCAGCCGACTTTACTTTACCCCAACTAAAGTCAGATACCCAGCTCAGATGGGTAGATTCAGGGACACCCTCCATACCAGGAGGTAAAAAAAAACTAGCCTTCACCAGGATTCGAACCAAGGACCTTCGGTATGCCAACCGAACGCGCTGCTGCTCGCCCACAGTTCCCTCTACGTGATGTTAATTTGTTGAATTATTTTTATATAAATATTAATTGGCTGATTTTTATGTATTTTTTATAGCTATACTCACTAGCTACACACGTTGTTGTTTTTTTAAGTATTCCTTCACATATTAAATGCAAAGGCCCAAGACGTCATTTCTGAAGTACCCTTTGGGAGATCTCTACCATGCAAAAGAACGAGTCAACAAACGGTGGTAGGTAAACGTGTAAATTGAATGCATTGTCAGCATACGTCATCACAACCACACAGTGCACGTTTTTTTTGCCTTCATTGACTTGAATATGTCAAAATCGAAAAGAAATTGCCAAACTATCGCAAAGTGTGATGGAAAAGGGGGCGCAATCCTTATCGCTGGGTTACTACACTATAGTCATACAAATATAGACTATAATAAAAAAAAATCTTATCGCTAAAGACAATCTGAATTTTTAGTGGATCGTAATCAGCTTTGTGCGTCATTGTGGTGTAAAAACTTTCCTTTTTATAATCGGTGCACGCAATCACGCAACTTATTTTGTTATATATATATAGAAAACTGAAGTTTAAAAACATGAAGTTTGACAAGACAACTCATAAAATTATCGGTGTTTTTTTTTTATTACTTTTGGTTAAAAAAAGATTTTATGGTTAACAGAACAATCCTTTTTTTCTTATTGTTTGTGATTATGTTTAAGAAACTCTTATAACTAAGAGATTAAAAAGTATGTTTGTATAGGAGAGATAAATATCCGGTAAAATACCGGAAACAGAATTCGGGTGCGTTCCTTTACAAATGCACGTATCCGCAGAGAAAATCAGTTATGTATAGGATATTACTTTCTATAATGTTTTAAATTTCTTTGTTTTGGATGACGTAATATTTAGGTGAGTCATACACATGGAACATTATCAAAGATTCTTCGAGTCAAGTGATCGATCAGTTTGATTATAAACCGAAACTGAAATACTAGACATTTGAAATTTAGTTCAACCTCTTTTCAAGGACATTTGAAACAACCCTAAAAAACAAAGTTTGTTTGTGTGTGTATATAATACATGTCAATTCTTTATATGCTATGTTATGTATTATGTATTATGTATTATGCTATGTATCAGCCTTCCCAAAATTGTGCACTTTGCCACCTTCAAAGAAAGAAAGAAATTGATCTATAATTGATTTTAAAAAGATGGGGGGGGGGGGGGGGGGGGATATTTCATTCAGGTGTGTTCAATAGGAATTTCACAATGCGCGACACAAAGTGTAATACGCACTTCCCCCCCCCCCCCCCCCCCCCCCCCCCCCAGTAAAACTGATTTTTGAGAGTTGGTTGGGGGTTATGGGAAACATTTATAGAATGTGTTGTGATTGGCTACAAGTGGATAAGATGATGTGAAATAGAGTAATCAGCCTTCCGAAAAATTTTATCGCCAACCTAAAACCATACATAGAAAGAAAGTTTTGCGACATTAATATAAAGGATTGAAAACATAGAATGCTCATAAAGTTTTGTTCCAACCTTAAAAGTTCTATTGATTTAAAAAACAACAACTGGACGTCTAATACTTTCATTAAATTTGAACACAAACACTCTTGAAATGGAAACAATCCTTTTTTTTTATAAACATATGTGAAGTGAGTTTAAAATATTTAAATTGTATTCGACTATAACACTTTTAATAATTAATAGAAAAATGTTACTACATATCCCTCTTAACAAAACTTTTTTAACATAACATATCAGTGGCATTTTAAACAAGTCAATAAACTTTTGCAATTTTAAGTTTAATTAAAGTTTTTTTGACGGAACGATAACTATTAGGCTACACCGGTTTACTCTGCACTGATCATTCCATATAGATAAAGTACAATCAAGGAATACAGATGTTTAAATGTACAATTATGTTGTAATAATTACCTTTATAGCTTATTGTTTCACTCAGACTGCATCGAAAATATAAGTCCGATTCACTAGAACGTAAGATATCTTAACATGCCAAACAATCGTGGATCATCTCTGCAACAAAAACCGACAGAGTTCGACGTTAATCAAGTTACGAAATGTTATGTCACCAGGCTTCCAATGGTCACGTCATATTACGTCAAGTGACACAACAAAACGTCATCAGATTGTTGGTTTGTTTGAAATATACTATAAACTCTACGTACGAGGAGGAAGGGCAGTTTATCTAAAACAACAACAACAAAACAAACAAAAAAAAAACTTCCTAGTTAAACAATCGTCTTCCGTGATGTGTTTTCCTGAAGTCATTAACACAAAGTCCACGATCCCGACAAAAGCTACTCATCACTGACAATCGAAACATTAAAAAAACAACGACCGAAATACAGTGAATAAAACATTGCTTTGAGTGGAGGAGTCTCAAAATGTGAAGCTTTATAAGCACACACAAACATAGTAATAGAATTGAGCAACGATTACACATAAATTCAGCATAAATGCAAGTTAAATACTAAATCGAAGTGGCTATTCGGACCCGATAGATTTAGTAATAAATAGTTAGTATCGGTTAGTTTATATAGGTTAGGGATGGCTTTGTAGTATTTTTGGTAATAGTTAGTATCGGTTAGGTTATAAAGGATAGGGATAGATTTGGCGTTTTTTTGTGCTACTTCTTATAATATATGTATGGTAAAACAACTATATTTTGTGTTTGTTTCCCTCTTTTTTTTTTTTTTTTTTTTTTTAGTTTTAAGGAATTCTGACTGAAGATGGGTCCGAATAGCCATTTCATGCTTAAGGGACCCGGGTCCGAATAGCGCCAGCCTTATTAAATTATTAATTTTTTTAATGCAATACATTGTGATACCCATTATAAAAAATAAAAAATCCGTAATTGATATGATACTTAATAAGACAACAAGAAAAAATAAGCATGACAGGACAGGATGAAAAATATAGATATACGGGAAGATGGTTAAATCATACTTTTTGAACAGATATATCATATCAAATGAGATAACCGAACTCTCTAATTGGACATCAGATAGATAGGTTTAAATGTATTACACTTGTAGTCTTGCAGTTGCACTGCATCTAAAAGGAAAAGGGGAAGGTATCGGATGTACAAAGTAGCGGATATTGTCATGATCCTGCATCACGCCTGGACAAAAAACGGGTGGGGGAGGCGGGTCATCTTCTGTGGCTCCCTTCAACGTCACCGGACGTAAAGCCGTAGAAAATACGTCTTAAAAAAATCAAAATAAGATATTCAAGAAGTTGGTGTTTCGCTAGAGGTTTCGTTTTTAAGCACGTGAGAACCGCAATCTTCAATTATCTCTTAACTTGACACCTAGATCGTTCACGTCACTAAGCCATAAGGATATCTTGAAGAAAATTAAATGTTTATACTATGTTTTGAAGTCGTAAAAGTATGTTTTAAAGAATGTACGTATAAACTAATAGAAACACTCACGTACAATAAATGTTAACAGTTGAACTGACGGTAAAAGGATTGGCAGTCATTTATTTTGAACGTACTTTTTCTAAGTGATTAACGCCAACATAAGAGACGACACATTAAGGCAAAATATTTAAGAAAAAAGATATTCACCCATGTATCTGTGTATCTGTGTATCTATGTATCCACCTATCCATCTAACCATCTAACCTTCAATCCACCAATCCATCTATCCGTTTATCCATTTATCCATCTACCCATCTAGTCTCTGTCTATCTATCTATTTGTATACTTATCTTTATATCAACTATCTGCCAATCTCCCTGTGAAATCATATATCCGTCTATCCAAAATATTTGGAATCTGTCACCAATCGTATCATAAAAGCATATTATTAACTCTTCTAAACTTCAATAAAAAAAAAACAAGTTTCAAGTCTCAAGATACCTGCAATAATTAATAGTGGTTGTGGGGACGGGACTTGTGTTTCGCTACTTCTTTGAATAAGAAATCAGAGTCCCCCCCCCCTCTCCTTTTTTAAATTACGACGCTTTAAAAAAAAAAGGGTTTGCTTTTCTCAATGAATTTGCCCTTTTCTTTTGGTACAAAGTTTTACTTGATGTAACGTTTGTTTTCAACATTTTCAACCTACTTTCTTTTCTGCGCTTCGTTATTTTTAAGGTATAGCATTTGTCGTAGACAACTACCTCATCCTGCTAACTAAGCACTAATGACTCATTGGATTAAATGTTCGAAACGCAATGCCAAAGACTGGTAATGAAAAACGTGTGTATGTAACACGCAATACCAAAAGCTGGTACCAATTGCCTTACTAGTAGTATTGTAATGTTTGAACTTAGCTAATAAAAAAATAGGCTAGTATTACTTTTCATGTTTAATTTAACCTATGACCTTTTTGTTTACTCGGGAGAAATAAATTAGATTTAGCTTAGTTTTATATATTTTCTCGGATAGGGAAAGACCATTCTACCATAAAATAATGTAAAGTAGAGTATCCCGTGGGACCAAATTGATCCATAGGGCCGGTGAAGCAGCGTTCACCAGTTTCTGTGGCCACCGTATACTAGGTGATTGTGTGGCCAGCACAATGCACAGCCGCCTTTACTTTAACCCCAAATAAGGTCAAGTACCCATCAAAGCTGGGTAGACTCAGGGACAAAAAATCCTAGCCTGCACCAGGATTCGAAACCCAGGACCTTTGGCACGCCAGCCGATAAAATGCTGTAAAAAAAAACAATTCTATTGAAACTCATCAGTACACCATGACCTGTTTAGATTTCCAATAGATATATTACTACTACGGTGCTTCCAGCCATTCATTGGTGTTTCTAATGCGCATGTGTTTAAACTCAGTGCACTTTGGGTTACCTGGACATTGTTGTCTGCATCACAGGATTTACTTGCTAATTGATTGTGGCATTTTAGATACGTATAATAAATGTACAACTCAATCACGCTACCTGCAGAACTTTTTATTATCATGTATTAAATGTTGTGAAGTAATAGTATACATGTACTTGAATAGCCTATTGCAATTTGGAGATTCCGCAGCTCTTGGCGTCAAGACATGTATTCGGTGATAAATATAAATTCGTGACACCGAGCTATCTGCCTGCAAAGCATCGACATAACCGCTAGAAAAATAGTGCATACTGACAAGCGGTATTTAGGCCCACACAATGCGCAATACCATATGTTGGTAATGAACGGTACGTGTAATACGCAATACTGATTTAATATTTGGTGCCAAAGGCCAAAGTAAATCGCAAAACCAAATAACACAGAAAAAGTCAAAAAGTATCCCTACTAAATCTGGCTTATCAAAAATGTCTTGCGTGTGACAAACGAGTGGACCAAATGGAAGGGTGGGTGCAAATGGCCCACATAATTTCTAGAAGAACACAGCGACCTTTTCTTTCTTTCTATTTATCGTATTGGTTCCTTTTGTTGTCAGTGTTACTTTGATACTCGGAAACTTGTCGTGTTCTTTCATAGCTTGTAGACCTATATATTGTTTTACACCTGGAAAAGGTGTGCTTTCCCTGACTAAACACTATGGTTCCAAGGGCAACTCCCATGATGTAAATATGTGAACACATTAATTACAAGGGGAAACAATCCGACCACTGGTCTCAAGGAACTTGTAGATAAATTAGCAAGGTTTGCAAGGGCAGTTGGAAACAAACGTGTTGTGTAGGGGGCCCTCTTCCCTACTTCTTATTCTTATAAGTTTACAGACATTCCTTCTAGATAGAAGATTATTACGTCCACTAGGCCCAAAACTCCTGCAAGGCGACAGGGCATCCGTCGGTGGCAGGGATAGAACCTGTCCGTTGGTTTTTGGTTGACAGGCCGGTGAACTAACCGCTGGACCAGCCGGCTTCATGGGTGAGCACCAGAAAAAAATCATTATGCTGGTGGAGGTCACTAGTCGCAGTGTCCATTTGAAATATAAAAATGAGCTCACCGTAAACTCAGCCAATCAATGCAATCGTTTGTTATTCTAGAGAATAAAATACAAATAACTCGGCTACGGGGCAATAGACTACAACAATACAAAAAGCCTAATATAATTTAATAATGAACGTATTAGTGGTAATAATAATCGAACTATTAAATGAAACATGATGAATTTATTGAATGCAATATTATACATTGAAAAGTTCATGATGGAAATATTTAAAATATTGCAAGAATATAGTTTATAGTTTAACGAGCCATTAGGACGGGAGCACAGGACTAATGCGCAAAGTAATAAACTAGTAATAAACAAAGGTTGAGTACTATAACCTTGCAATCTATGCTTCTTTGTCTGAGCTTAAAAACGAGGAGGAAAACTAGCTTGCACACTTGTGTTTTTTTTTAATTTTTTTACTTAGAATATATTTTTTTCAAAAATAAATTTTAAACTAGACTATACATCTCCACCGAAGTCCTCAAAAGATTTGGAGTCACAAGGCTTTAGCCTAATTAGTGTAAGGCTAATGTGTAAATCCGGGTAGTAATACAAAGTTTTAAACACATTAAACACACATATAAAACATAAACACCCACCGGTACTTCTTTTTGTATGTCAGCATTCAATTCAATAAAAAAAAATTCGACAAAAAGACAAAAAAGATTACGTTCCTATAACATTGATCAGAAAAAAAATTAAGCAGAGAGAAAAAAAAGTTCTTGAGACTTTGAAGTAGCTTTCACTAAAACTGGCAAGGACGTTATTATTTGTTTAATTACTTTTTTTTTTTACAAACTATTATTTACTGTATATAATGGTCTCTTTCCCACCGCTGTGCCCCCTCCCCCCTTTCTTAGTGTCAATTTTAAATGTTCCAATGACACTCCACTCTCTGAACTCTTTGAAACCAGGTGAAAGACTTTCTAATTCAATGAGATCCAGGGCACATTGACCCTCCTGCCCTTCCCCTTTATTTACTCCAACCCACATCCTTCTCTCCCTTGGTCTTTTGTAAAACTGTATGTATATTTACACCTATAAAACCATTCCCCCCCCCACCTCCCCCACACCACCCCTCCATTTTTTTTCGAGTTTCTCAAGCAGTTAGCTTCCCTGTTCCTTACGTTTCAAAATGCTCCATTTACAAGTTTTAAAAAAAATCCAGCTAAGATGTTGTATTTGATGTATGGAAGAAAATAATCTTTAAGTATGGTTGATGGAGCTGTGTAGCCTAACCTTACATAACAGTGATAGGCAGATAGGGGACACATGTTATACAGTCTTGAGAATCAGGTTACTCAATTATTTACGAACGTCACATGTTTACTGAACACATCTTATTTAAAACACAAACACACTATTACACTTAAAGTTCAATGAATCCTTGAGAACCAGGGCCTGGATAGGGTAGAGGTGGTCATATGCTCCCCCCCCCCCCCACACACACCCTTCCACAATAACCAGCGCTTATAAATCTAGCTTGTAACAAGACTCAATGTCATATGTAGGCCACTAGGAAAGTAGGCTAATAAACACTCAATAATGTATGCACATATAGAAGAGCTTCGAATACACATATTATTATGGATCTATTTGCTCGACATAATAGTTTGACATTCTTCCTGTGTACAAGTGCACACTGATCTTAGCGTTTCCCACCTTTGAAACAGCGTCGGTAGATTCTGAAGATGGCGTCATAAACTTTATGAACAATTTGCTTCTTAGTAACAGCAAACTAACTTTAACTCTTGAAGGAATAGCAGACAACATTGTTGTTGTTTATGTAAAGACTGTCTCTCCCTCTCTCTCTCTCTCTCTCTCTCTCTCTCTCTTTCTCTCTCTCTCTCTCTCTCTCTCTCTCTCTCTCTCTCTCTCTCTCTCTCTAGGGCTCTTTCTACTTCCCTCTCTGAGTACTTATATTACGTGTAGGTACGTAAGTATTGTATACCCTGAGGTGTTATCCAAACATGCATTAATAAGTACAGTCGTTTACAGCTAGGCCTTGTACCTGGGTGGAGTCCTAATAGGTTGGCAGACCCTCCGATCTATTCTGATTAGATCAGTGTGCTACCATTGTCAGATGGGATCTATGGTCCGCATAGATCGATAAATGCTGATTAAGGGAGAAAATAGTGCACCTTAAGTAGTTTTTTTTTTAAATACTGTACTGTATAGGTGAAGTGAAGCAAGAATTTGTGAAAGTATATAATGCAATCTACCAGTGTACATAGAAATACAACAACTGGTCTCATTGCAGAGAATATAAGCAGAAAATATGTTTTGACGGGTAAGCAGACAAATAGTGAGACAAAATGACAGACACATAATATACTTACTGACAGACAAAAAGATGGATGGATAGACGGACATACTGAACGGTAGACAAACAGATAAACAGATAGATAGACAGATAGTCAAACGTGCCTCCAGTCAGCCATGTCGAATAAAACCGGAGACCTTTACTTCATCAACCCTAACAACAAAAAAAAAAAAACGTAATTTCTGCAAAGTGCATGTGTATTGCAACTGTACAAGCAGAATGTAAGGCCGTAAAAGTACACCCAGGCCCTACTGATTTCATTTTATTATTACTAATATCCGGACTGAGGTGATTGATCCTTACAAACAAGAAGGTCAAATGGCTTATAAAATCTGTTAAATCCCTAAAGCGGCTAATAAATAATGACAATTTTTTTAGGCCTATAGAACAACGGGTTTTCCTTTCCTTATTATGGATATTAACAGTTCACATGTTTACAAAGTAGTGATTAAAAATATAATTTAAAAATAACGTATGACGTATATACACTTTAGGCTAATTTCGGGCACATATTCTAGAGTCCTAGAGACTTATAGAATATTGGCTAAAGGGTGGTGGTTGGGGAGGGGAGGTACATTTTCAGTAGTCTAGATCAGGGGTCGGCAACCTTTTGATAATAAAGTGCCAAAGTAGAATTTCTAATTCATTCAGCGTGCCAACACCCGAAAAGTCATTATGTTCTAGCACTCAATAATTGGTATAAGTGACATGAATTATAGTTTTTTTTTTGGTGTTCCGTGTGCCATTGAAAATCGCTCTGCGTGCCAAGTCTGGTGCGCGTGCCATAGGTTGCCGAACCCCTAGTCTAGATCTCGTTAAAGACCAATGTACCCATTTTCTCACTCGCCACATAGCACATACACCAACAAAATGTTTTAAAAAAATGTGTGTTGACCTTATGTCCTTTAACATTGACTAGAGAGAGACCCATGCATAGCTAGGTATAAACGCGAAACGTTTACGGAAACCTTCACAGATCATATTTCATGTTTCCTTTTTTTTATCGAGAGAAAAGACAAAGAAATAAAGCCACCTTTCGGTGACATTTATAATGTGTAATGCTCCACTGAGTATAAACGCTACATGTCTCTCATTTAGATGCTACACGCTAATCCTCAGTACATAAGCTTAAGTTTCGACATACTTTTTAGCCCCCTGTGTTGACAACTCATCCGTGCCACCTGTTGAAATTCACAATTACCTAGATCTATTTAAAATTTAAATCGTGCCAACCAGAAGAAAAAAAACAACAATAACACATACACAACATGGTTGCGGCTTCCCGCCTTTACGCATCCTTGGAATCGTCGAGAGCCCCCCTCCCCCGCCCTCCCCCCTCCCCCGCCCTCCCCCCTCCCCACTCCAATGAGATGACGGTGATCTTGTCTCTGTGGGTGGTAGTTGTATGGATACATTGGCTGCGAATACACAAACAGTCCATAACACTCATTCAACATTAAGTAAGATAAAACATCTCAAAGTCTATCAACAACATTTACTTGTTTGCTACTCTTTTGTATTAACCCTTACAGTCCCGGGCGCGTATATAGCGGAACTGAAGGCAACATAGAAAGGAGTAGGTCGGTACGGGAAGGGTTAAGTTTTAAAGAAGTGGAATCTTTCGATTCCAGAATATAATAAAATTATGTATTCAAGTTTATTTTCTTCCTTTTTATTTGCTATACTATATATATATATATAAATAAATATATATATAAACAAACATATAAACAAACGTACGGTAATTATATATATTGATTATATATGACTAAAGAATTTATATGTATATTTTTAAATATTACATTAACTATCCAGTTTGTATGATTACTACGTATCTATTCTGCTTAACGATGATACTGTTATACAAAATATAACAAAAGCACATTAAAGTCACCCGTCTTCAATAGGTGTTTCACTTTCCTTTGTCATATGTGACCCTTTCTTTGTTCTTTATATATATACATTTAAGATCGCGCTTGGTGGTTGAAATTAAGATATATATCCCGAGGGATAGAACAATTGAAATGAAATGTACATAATTTCTACACACTTTGTTTTATTTTTCTCCATATTACGTTGTTTTAAATATCTTACAGTTAATAATGGATGTTTACGTTTAATACATGTTTAAATTAATTTAAATAGGTATGGATGTTAAGCATGTATGTAAAAAAAAAGAAGAATGAATGAATTTAAATTTAAAGTTAGAAAACTTTTTGCCTCGTAAATTATTTTGTCTTCTATCCCCTTAACTATGTATGCACTGTTCTTCTATCCTCTTTTCTTCATTGTAAAATATATGAGATTGTACAGGTAAAATCTTGAATAAACATATATGAAAATAAAAAATAAGCTAAAGCAAATCTCAGTAGACTGAGATCAAAATATAATTAGCTAATAGCAGGTGTTAAAATGATTTGTGTAAACTATATTAAAATTATAATACACACAAAAAAAAGTTATTCTCATTTGAATTGAGATCGAAATAAAATTAACATTTGTAGATGATAGATCACTATCTTGACCAAAGACTATAATAAGATGGACCGCTTGCTTTACTTTTTCTGCTATTTGATAACTTGAAACATTTAGTTTCGGAATGTCCGATCGCACCCTGTCCTCTAGACTCTAGACCAGATTCGGCAACCTACGGCACGCGCGCATCGCGATTTTCAAATGCACGTGGAAAACTACCCAAAAAGTCAATTCAAGTAAGCTTACTTCTACAAGAAGTTGACTGCTAAAGCAGGATGGCCTTAGGGTTTTGGCACGCTTAATGAATTAGAAATCCCACTTTGGCACACTGTAATCTAAAGGTTGCCGATTCCTGATTTAATACATAACAATATTCTGTCCTTAAATGAACATTTATGGGGTAAACTGAAACAGTCTGCCCAGAACCGAGTGCGCTGGAGAACTTTGGAAGTCATATGTTCCACGTGGAACCAAAGGAATTAAGCAAGTTTGAATGAAATTGTTAAAGTTGTTTCTTTCCCAAACTAGAACAGGCAACCTATCCCATGACCGAATGCCAATCTAAATAAAAGGTAGGCCTACTTACGTAAAATAAACTTGGTGAGCGATTCTAATAAAAACTATTAAATTCTTAGCACGCATTTCTCATTTTCTGTAGTCCAAAACTAATTCAAAAGTAAAAGTAGGAAATGTTTAAATAAAAATTACCTGCCTCTCAAGAGCAGGTCCTTGCAATTTTTTTTATCTCGCCACCACTTTATGGATAGATTTACAGTTTACACCCAAAGCCGCCGAGATATGGCGCCAACAACAATTGAACTACTAAACATGTATATACATTGTACTCATTGAAATAATAAAATTGTCAACTTGTAACCCTTTACCAAACAGTTGGGGTTTTCTAATGTATGTGTATGAGCGTGTATTTATTTGTATATGTGTGTGTGTGTGTGTGTTTCATGCCATAAGGACACGTTTAGAGAAGAGGTGTCATGGCCGTAATGTCGACACTGAGCATTAAATCTTGACGCTGTTTGTCATAATAACCTAACAACGATGGCTGATGGTTCTATATTTAGCACACATCCAAAGAGATTTTATGCATATATGTGCACATTTTAATCTCTGTCTCATATAATCTAAAAATAGACATATGAATAATGTTTTTTCGGAATGGGGCCGTAAAAGGAAATTCATACTAGACAGCCCAATTAAAATAGCCTAATTTATTAGTGCAATAAATGTAAAAGAAAAGAAGAAAAAATGTTCGTTAGAAGATCTCTTAGGTGGGCACAATTAAGGCTTGCCAAGCCCTATTGTGACTCGCGGGCCTTCTGTTGGACACATTTCCAATGCCCAGCCGCCTTTACTTTACCCCAACTAATGTCAGGTACCCATCAGAGTTGGGTAAACTCAGGGACACCCTCAAGTCCAGGACCTTCGGATCGCCAGTCGAACACGCTGCCGCTGGGCTACCGTGCCCCTTGATATGTGGATTAATATATAGTTAGATATATCTGAAAGTAGGTAGGTGGATATGTTGGTAGGTAAGTAGATACATGGCAGGTAGGTAAGTAATTAGATACATAGAAAATTTGGTCGCCAGGGAGGTTGGTGTATATGTGTATAGGTATGTAGGTAGGTGGGTGGTTATGTTTGTTGGTAGATAAATAGATAGTTAGATAGCTGACTATATAGATACATAGAGGCCTATAGATAGGTAGGTAGGTAAATAGATTATTAATAGAATATAACACACGCTACCTAACAAACTACGAAGTGAATTTAAAGTTTCGCATTATAAAATTCTATATGATCTGTATTGCTTATACTGTTCCCAGATCTACCCCCTTTTAACCCCCATCCGCCTCCCCTCCCCCTTGGTCCTGTTGATTGAAACAGCAAATCAACAAGTACCCTGCGAACCAGAAAGCGCAGCCGACCTACAAAGCAGACATATATGACGTCTGGCGGCGTCGGTCATAAATGGGTTTCTGTGACCGAGTTAAAAGGAACCGGAGAAGCTCAGATCGGGCACTAAACGGATATATCTCAAAATATATATATACGTAGCACAGACAGTGAAATACAAATAAATATATATATATACGTAGCACAGACAGTGAAATACAAATAAATATATATATATACGTAGCACAGACAGTGAAATACAAATAAATATATATATATACGTAGCACAGACAATGAAATACAAATAAATATATATATATACGTAGCACAGACAGTGAAATACAAATAAATATATATATATACGTAGCACAGACAATGAAATACAAATAAATATATATATATACGTAGCACAGACAGTGAAATACAAATAAATATATATATATACGTAGCACAGACAGTGAAATACAAATAAATATATATATATACGTAGCACAGACAGTGAAATACAAATAAATATATATATATACGTAGCACAGACAATGAAATACAAATAAATATATATATATACGTAGCACAGACAGTGAAATACAAATAAATATATATATATACGTAGCACAGACAGTGAAATACAAATAAATATATATATATACGTAGCACAGACAATGAAATACAAATAAATATATATATATACGTAGCACAGACAATGAAATACAAATAAATAAAGCAACTGGTGTGTCTGCTTCAAACATATCTATGTCAGGTGTAAACATCTCAAAAATGTTAAGTGTTTACAGCACGCTGGATTACAATCATGGTTGGCTAAATATTAGACCAACAAAAAAAAGACAAAAAACAACAACAACAAAAATGTATGACGCCATCACTTTATGCGGTCGTTGCCATTTCAATAAAAATAAAAATAGGTAGGAATGTTTGTCCCCGTGTCTGTGTGTTTGATTGTTCGTAATTTGTGTGTCATGATGAACTCGTCAACATTGTTATTGATACATTTTAATACAGCTAAGACCGTCGATGTAAAATACATAGACCGCTTAGTTATGTTTTGCAAAAGTTGCGGATGTCTTCCGTTTCTAAATGAAAACGTCATTAGTCAGAACAAACAGGAAGTGTTTGAAAACATTTTTTTGTAGGCAAGTGCAATGCAGTTCGAACTGCACAGCTTACCCAAGGTCGAATCAGCGCATTGCATTTTTGTTTAAAAAAAAATAGAAATATATTTTTATTAATAAAAGGAATAAATGTCCTGCTAAAGAAAAAAAATATTGGTCATTACTATATATATTCCAGTTTGTTATAAAATAATAATATACGCATCACAGTCACTGCTAAATATAATATAGATCAGTAGTAGATACGCTCTAATGAATTATATGAACTTTGCCAAATGGCTTTTAAGCACGATCTACGTATTCTATATTTAGGGTTGAGGCCGAAAGCTACACAAGTAAAATGACGACACAAAAGTAAAAGTCAGACGCAAAAATTATTTCTGGTTTAGTGTTATCACTTTTGTGATTTAATTGTCAATATTCGTTTGCTTAAAATTAATACATTACCATCTTCAAAGAAACATTATATAGGTTATAGAGACTCGCGAGTTTTAAAACATCAAACCATAACCCGGGCACTAAAGCGAGGGCGTTTTTATCACAATGAAGTATGACAATGGTCCATAAATAGCCGTTCTTCGAGTGATTGGCTGATTAATACGCAGCGCAGTGGGCCACGTGGAACAAAACAGGTAAATCGAATAATGTTATGACATATGACTCAAGCTTCATGACAAGAGAACAGGACAGAATTTCATCAGACAGAATAGACACTTTTTTTTATTTGTTTACTTTAATTAACCTTTTTTTTTTTTTGGTGGGGGGAGGGGGAACACTTTGGGTGCGCTATTTAAATGTAAGCTACAATCAAAACAAAAGCACGTGCGTCTACTTCTTTGGCTTTGGAAAAGAAGAACGAATATCTACGGCTGGGAATTCCATTTGTATTTCGTGAGCAAACAATAAAACAGGTCAAATTTGTTTCACTATTCTGATGGCTAGATGGATTGCCAAAATGGTCCTAAAAAGATATTTAACTTTTTCAAAAGACACATTCTCCTTCTAAAATTAATATGCTTGTGCCGTAGGCAAATGTCCATTGTATCCAATAGGCCGGATATATAAACTGTTTTATTTTAATGATATGCACAAAATAAAAATAAAGTAGTGTTGGAAGTCAAACAACAACAAAAATACCAACTTATATTTTATTTCATGACGTGACATATTTATGTAAGTCGTTTGTATCCGCATTTGGACAAAATATGACTTTTTTCAGAGACAGGCAATTGTCTTCAATGCAATAGGACACGATTTGACCGAATTATTTCATCCTGTTTTATATGCTTCGTTGAACAAAGAAGTTGGTTTTGGTGGACTTTTTTTCTTATTGGTGCTAAATTTCAGATTTTAGTAGGGGTCATGGTAATGGTTCAACAAAAACATAATATAGGCTTAATAAATACAGACTCTAAAATAACTCGTAATATGCCCAAAATATTGAGATTTCCTCTACAAAATAGCTGATCAAAGTTATTCATACAATGAACATTAATGTTAACAAGACCTTAAGCCATACAAAAGACAGAAAATAGACAGTTAACTCAAACCGGTAATATACATTAGCATCATTAGCCTATAGTTTATACATAAAAGCAAGTGTTAAAAAAAAAAATTCTTCGTTTGTGTATCGTTTAAAAGATTGTTTTAAAAAAATGCAGATTTAAAAAAAAATAAAGTCCATAAAAAAATGTGCAACACCTCCGACGGGACTCGAACCCGCAATCCCCGGCTTAGGAGGCCGATGCCTTATCCATTAGGCCACGGAGGCATTTAAACCGTACGGCAGGACAACGAACTATTCTTTTCCTACTGTGCAAGGAAAATGGAAAATAATGGTAATGGCGGTGTCTTTTATGGATCCTTTTTAAATGTGGGTATATTTGTATAGTCTATAATACAGACACAGTAACACTCCTTCTATAAAAAAGATTATTGCATTAATAATGTAATCGATATTTAAGTGCCGTACCATATATAGGTTAAAGATCATCGAGGTGGGGCGAAATGTATCCATTTAATATCTTAATCTTGAGTAGCTCAGTAGGCTATAAGAACGCCGCGGGCCGGGATTTGTACAATCTCTAAATGCACCCCCCCCCCCTTTTCCCTTTTAAAGGTATTGCCTATAGTAAGTTTGTAACCTATGTCTAGAGGAAATTATAAATAAATGTGTAAACCTATTTAGCCTACATACAGGTGGAGTTTATATAGCCTAGCTTTAGACAGCTCTAAAACCAATTCCTACGAAAAGAAGTTAGGCCCTATTTGTTTCAAGTCACATAGTAAGCCTAGGCCTATAGGCCCCTTTAATCCTATAAATAAGCATAGAGGCCTTAGAGGGCATAGGGCCTAAGCCCTAGGCTTACATTCTTACATAGGCCTACCCTACATTGCTACATGCCTAGGCCCTAGGCTTACATTCTTACATAAGCCTACACTAAATTGCTACATGCCTATATATGAATCTAAACAGTTTTTGGTGACTTCGGTTTCGGTCAATTTCGGTTTAAGGCGTCGATTTTTTTTTGGTCAACAAAATCGTCGAGTTCTCCTGCTCTGTGGGTTGTTTATTGTTTTGAGAACATCACACCGCGCGCGATACTATAGACCAGTGTTCGGCAACCTACGTGACGCAAACTCAAATGGGCACGCGAAGCAATTTTCGATGGCACGCGGAAGACCTATAAAAAAATATAATTCAAATCCATTCGACAAGAAATTGATTGGTAACGCAAGTTGACTTTCAGGCCGTTGGTATGCTGAATGAATTAAAATACAAAGCTTACTTTGGCACACTATAAAGCCTATATCAAAAGGTTTCCGACTTCTGCTATAGACTATAGTGCTAATTCAATAACAACATGTAGGAATGTAGGCCTAAGCTACGTGATTCAATTAAATTTTTTATTAATTATACAAACTTTAGCTATACTGCTAGATAGATCTTAATAAATCATTTCCAATGATACCTCATTTATCTTTTGAAGTCAATTAGGAGAGAAGTTATGAGCTTTTTAGCGCTTTAAAATGAAGTTTATTTTAACCCTATAAAAATAAAAACGTAACCGATATGTTTGGTTAGATGCATTTAACAACAATAGAACTCAATTACCGTTTGAGCAATCGCTGTAATTATTTGATACAGTCTACATGGATATGATTACTGCGCATAATCTACTGATGATGAAGAATCGGGCATAAGCTCTTTTAGAGCTCTTTTAGAGCTTAAGCTCTCTTTCCACATCCTTTCTATGTAAGTGCAATGTACTGAAGTTTGTGAGAAAAAGACATTCAGATAGGATTATTGCATGCTGTGAATGCAACTTGTTTTAGCCTCCTGTTAATGTCCTAGCTGTCTCATTAGTCCCAGATTCTATGGACAACTAATTTTTGTTTCGGAAATAGATGCACTGACTCTGAAGCGTGTCTTCTAGCGGAAAATGACACCTTTTATATTCAATTTTACATTCAATTATTATACATTATTTTTTATAGTATTTGCCACTATACTCTTTGTTCTATATAAAATGTATTTGGGCAAGTATTTTAGAATGCCTATAACTATTGATACCAGAGCATTCGCAATCAACTTACCGTATCCTTACATTGTTGCCCTTTTTCCTCGGATATAACGGGGTCTCCACGGTATTATGAAGAAGAAGAACCATATAATTTGATTTAACTTATCTATTACAGACGCTCCTTCTATACAGAAGATTCCGACGGAATATGTGGATGTAAACAGAGGTTTGTATTTGATAACAAAATATAGGAATACAAGTGTTTATTTATTTATGCAAAAAAGTCCATTTCAGTAAATTTGTGTTTCTTGACATTTGACTTCACCCCCCCCCCCCTGACGTCAAAACACAAACGTAGCCCATAATTTATCAATGAACGTAACTCTCTCCATCCTTCCGCCCCCCCTGGGATAACGCCCTACCCATAAGTAATATCTATGTGATAAGAATGCATTTATTTAAATGTACGCTATAACTATAGGCAAGGCGATAGATTCTATTATTATGCATCGGATTATCAATAAGTTCGTGTAGGCGTGCCTTTAAAACTGCCAAGAGGCTATTATTAGGCTACTGTTTTGTTAAACATTGGGAAGGTGACATAAATAAGCTTATTATCGTCCCCTGACAAAACAGTACTAATAATAATCTCCCCCTTAAAGCATACATTAAGACTCTATCGGTAATCTCCGTGAGAAATAGATCATGAAAGCTGTCACTAATATACAACTGCCATATAATAGTTGTATATATTATAATATATATATATTAGTAGAATATATTTTGTTTTACACTTACACCAAGACCCTGTGAATCAAAGAAAATTTTTTAACTACATTTATAATAACAAGGGAGTTTCTCATTTTAAGAATTAATAATATAGGTGTGTCGACATTTAGTAATTCACAATATCAATGCGCTTTGCCACCCCATTTTTATCATCACTTCTTATCTCAAATAGCCACAAAATACGCACTAAAAAGGGACGCAAAATCATACCCAGAGACTATAGGCCTAGATTAGAATATTAACAAAGAGTCATCATGCATATAAAAATAAAGAAATAGTGCCCGGAGGCAATAAAATAACAAAGTAATATAGCTAGGAGGCAATATAATGACAAAGTAATAATGCTAGGAGGCAATATAATGACAAAGTAATAATGCTAGGAGGCAATATAATGACAAAGTAATAATGCTAGGAGGCAATATAATGACAAAGTAATAATGCTAGGAGGCAATATAATAACAAAGTAATATTGCTAGGAGGCAATATAATAACAAAGTAATAATGCTAGGAGGCAATATAATAACAAAGTAATATTGCTAGGAGGCAATATAATAACAAAGTAATATTGCTAGGAGGCAATATAATAACAAAGTAATATTGCTAGGAGGCAATATAATAACAAAGTAATATTGCTAGGAGGCAATATAATAACAAAGTAATATTGCTAGGAGGCAATATAATGACAAAGTAATAATGCTAGGAGGCAATATAATGACAAAGTAATATTGCTAGGAGGCAATATAATAACAAAGTAATATTGCTAGGAGGCAATATAATAACAAAGTAATATTGCTAGGAGGCAATATAATGACAAAGTAATAATGCTAGGAGGCAATATAATGACAAAGTAATAATGCTAGGAGGCAATATAATAACAAAGTAATAATGCTAGGAGGCAATATAATAACAAAGTAATATTGCTAGGAGGCAATATAATAACAAAGTAATATTGCTAGGAGGCAATATAATAACAAAGTAATATTGCTAGGAGGCAATATAATAACAAAGTAATATTGCTAGGAGGCAATATAATAACAAAGTAATATTGCTAGGAGGCAATATAATAACAAAGTAATATTGCTAGGAGGCAATATAATAACAAAGTAATATTGCTAGGAGGCAATATAATAACAAAGTAATATTGCTAGGAGGCAATATAATAACAAAGTAATATTGCTAAGGTGGCAATGTTAAGAGGCAATATCGGCTTAGTAATAAAAATATGGTGCCTTGTAATACCTAAAAGACCTAAGACAAACATACACCTCTTACCCTCCCCGCCTCCTCCAGCAGGGCTCAGCTCTCTTCCCACTTTCTTTTGTTTACCTATCCCTTAACTCAGAGGTAGGCAACCTAAGGAGCGCTTGCCGAACTTGGCACGCAGAGCGATTTTTAAATGACATGCATAAGAAACCCCAAAAGAATTTTCACGACTCTTAAAAAAAAAGAAATTGAGTACTAGATATATATCAGGATGACTTTAAGGCTGTTGGCACACTGAATAAATTAGAAGTCCTACTTCGGCACACCATGATCAAAAATTGTTGCCCTAGCATATTTAAATAAACCTTATGGCTATACTTGCCTTTACAATCAATAGTAGCATTAATAAAGGAAGCAATAGAAAGATTAAATGGCATACATTGATACATTATTATGTATTCAATATCCTTCTCATAGATCATATAGCCGTAACCCTTTCTTTTCTTCTCCCTGTATGTGATATGCTCAGTACCCGGATGTTCTCAAGTTTCACGCAAGCCTGGTTCCAGATTTGCAAGTCATCTGTGGCAAGAAGCCTTCCCGGTCTACAGAGTTCACCTACATCACTCCCTTACACGATGCATGCAGTCAGACACATATCTGGATCCATACATTTGCATCCAAAGAATAGAATTTCTATTTAATTCTAGATTCAAAGAGTATGTAGACTGAGCCTGCACTTGATTGTAATGATCAATTTGTATTGTGAGACGTATAATAGTGTGAGGCTCTTTCGAGAGAAAAAAAAATGCCGGTACGAGATATTTTCTGGGCCCCCCTCCCCGCCCCACTTTTGTTTTACAACTTCTTGGAGAGAATCATGTCGGATGCACTAGAGCATAGTTTCTCAACGGGGGCGTTATCGCCTCCCCCCCCCGGGGGGCGGTGAGAAGCTTTACGGGGGTGCTGACATTCTCGGGGGCGATTGGGGGGCGATGAAGGGGAGGGCGGTACAAACGTACTTGATATAATTTGAACACCTCAGCTATATGAATCGATTAGTTTTAGGTTGAAATATAATGTAAACTCAAGTGCTGCTAAATATCTGATATCCCATAACAATACATATTATAAAACTAATAAGAAATAGGAATCGCAATGACTTTTCGATAAAGTAGGGGTCAGTATTTGGCAAATATGGTGTGCGGCCGGCTGGTCTTAGTGTTGGTTCACAGGACTGTCGCCCTAGCTTATGATAATATTAATGATATTTTGATCTCAGTTTTACCGAGATGTCTTTTAATCCGTTATTAGATTCCTTATTTATCCGATTATTACTTCCGTTAAGCGGTATAGATACGTAGTAATCATAATAACTGGGTAGTTATTGTAATGCTTGAAAATATACATATAAATTATTTAGTCATATAATATTTATTTAATTTTCAAATACTTTTTACAGTTTGATCATTTCAAAGTTATAAATGTAAGCCATTTTTTTTTTCATAAAAGAAAAAAAGTACAGAAATATTAGCTCCAATGAAATGGGTTAATTATTTCCCTTTAATTAACAAATGTTTCCACACTTGATTCAATAGTGATGCCGAACAAGTTCTGTTTTGTAATATATCAAATATTACTGATTATTATTATTTCTTTATATACATTCAACATTCAACATTATGGTATTCATAACAAGATTTAATTATTAGAGGATTAAATAATTTACGTTAAACAGTTGTAAAAAAAACATTTCCTGCATTAATTGTTTTGTCCATTTAAGGAGTTTAGATATTAAACAATAATAATTACAGAAATTACACGACAAGGTGCTATTAAATAAGTCTCTTATATGTCTGAATAATAATACAAATAAATTTGTTTTAGAATTAATTATATTTATGTTTAATTAAAATTAAGTTGGGGGGCGGCAAGCGGAAAAAAATTGTAAAAGGGGGCGGTGAGCCGAAAAAGGTTGAGAACCTATGCACTAGAGGATCAGAAAGCTACATAAATGGCAGAAGGATCACCAACCTTCGATTTGAGGAAGAATAAGCTAATCTAGTGGAACTACTGGACAAAACTTCCTCATCATATAGTATACAAATCAGTGCCAATGACTAGTAACACCAGCGGCATCACCATGCAGAGTTTGGAAAGAGTACGTAGCTTCAAATAATAGCTTCCCCACCCCCAACCCCCTCCCTTTATCCCATCCCCCTTCCCCCCCTCACCGGACCCTTCCCCTTTCCCCCTTCCCCTTTCCCCCCTTCCCCTCCTCCCCCTCCCCTCCCCCGGGACCCTTCTCCTCCCCCTCCCCCGGGAGCCTTCCCCTTTCCCCCTCCCCCGGGACCCTTCCCCTTTCCCCCCTCCCCCGGGACCCTTCTCCTTTCCCCCTCCCCCCGGGATCCTTTCCCCCTCCCCCCCGGGACCCTTCCCCTCTTCCTCCGGACCCTTCCCCTTCCCTCCCGGAATCCTTCCCATCCCCAAACCCTGACCTTTACCCCATCTCTTTCCCTTTACTGTCCCTTACTTCCGGTCACAGATACTGCACCAGTAATTACCACGTCTCGGTAGCACCTCATTGACTACGGTTTATACTTCAGCAGTACTAACCATGTTTCGGTAGCACCTCATTGACTACGGTTTATACTTCAGCAGTACTAACCATATGTTTCGGTAGCACCTCATTGACTACGGTTTATACTTCAGCATTACTAACCATGTCTCGGTAGCACCTCATTGACTACGGTTTATACTTCAGCAGTACTAACCATGTCTCGGTAGCACCTCATTGACTACGGTTTATACTTCAGCAGTACTAACCATGTCTCGGTAGCACCTCATTGACTACGGTTTATACTTCAGCATTACTAACCATGTCTCGGTAGCACCTCATTGACTACGGTTTATACTTCAGCAGTACTAACCATATGTTTCGGTAGCACCTCATTGACTACGGTTTATACTTCAGCAGTACTAACCATATGTTTCGGTAGCACCTCATTGACTACGGTTTATACTTCAGCATTACTAACCATGTCTCGGTAGCACCTCATTGACTACGGTTTATACTTCAGCAGTACTAACCATATGTTTCGGTAGCACCTCATTGACTACGGTTTATACTTCAGCATTACTAACCATTTCTCGGTAGCACCTCATTGACTACGGTTTATACTTCAGCAGTACTAACCATATGTTTCGGTAGCACCTCATTGACTACGGTTTATACTTCAGCAGTACTAACCATATGTTTCGGTAGCACCTCATTGACTACGGTTTATACTTCAGCATTACTAACCATGTCTCGGTAGCACCTCATTGACTACGGTTTATACTTCAGCAGTACTAACCATATGTTTCGGTAGCACCTCATTGACTACGGTTTATACTTCAGCATTACTAACCATGTCTCGGTAGCACCTCATTGACTACGGTTTATACTTCAGCAGTACTAACCATATGTTTCGGTAGCACCTCATTGACTACGGTTTATACTTCAGCAGTACTAACCATATGTCTCGGTAGCACCTCATTGACTATAGTATCGGCACTGCGCTAAGCTACCTACACTAGATCATAAGAAAGTGGTTAAAAAGACAAAGTAATGCTTTGATAGTTTTTGAATTCTAAAATAATATTGACTGGTTCTTTCTAAAACAATTCTAATAATCTCCGTTCTATAATTCCTCTAAACAATTTCAAATAGGCCCATAAACTGGTATGATAAATGGTATGATAGTGTGCGTGAATGTCTATTGTGTTTGAGTACAAATGGTTCTTTAATATTGTTTTAGGTATGCTGAAAGACGGAATTTATGTATTCAAGTCAAATTTCCATTTATTTGGATCAATAAAGCAATCTTATCTTATCTTGTCACGCGGGAAACCGAGGTTCGAATCCGCGCCGGAGAATATTTTTTTTCAATATTGTTTTTCAACGTGAAATACATGTTAAATAAGCTTACTATTATTACGAAAGTTATGTACGTTTATATTGTTATCCATTCAGGCTACACAGTGTGGCACTTAACAATAAAAACCAGCAAAAATTACTACGGTTCACATGGTATACTTTATTTGCATTTAAAAAAGTAAATATATCGTGACCTATTACCTATAAAATAAAGGTCTATACAAAGATGCCTTCAGAGACGTGGCGGAGCTAAGATTAAAGTGTAGTATCTGTACTTTGACCGGATGCAATAACGTTACCTCACGGTATCTTATTATAACATGCGACATCCGAACCAAGCTTACCATCTCGTACCAAGACGCAGTAACCAGAAACCAGCGGCCACTACAGGCCGAACGCTTGTAGAGACAGGGAACACCTACATTCCGGTGACGACACCATCAGTCCGAGCGAAACAGTCCGGATTGCGTCACCATCCTTGGCCATTCCGAGCCATTCTCAAGTTTCCGAAAGACGTGTGGCACCACACAAAGAACACGGTTACCCCCGGAGTTCAGGGGCACCTGCACCCACCATCCGCAGCCCAGCAGCCGACTTCCAGAAGAGAGCGGTAACATTCCCAGCTGACCAGCAGCTACAGAATTTAAAAGTCTCTTAAGAACTCGGACGAGCCGAAGCTCCTATGTCCAGGGCGTAACGCTTAAGTTTGAGCCTAACTCTATCCGAGCTCCAGCGACCCCACGGCACGCCGAAGGCGTGGCGTGCCGTGTAACAGGGAAGGATTCCGCAAGCCAGTGACCGTTAACTGCGGTTCTCCTAAGGATCATTATCGTGGTGGCTCGCTCGTATTCCTGCACTGTCACCCGGTAGCACAAATCCTATACTATAGGCACAGGCATCCAGGCACCGGGTGGTTTTCGAGACGGGGTTGCAGCGTTCATTGCTACCTCCCCACCGAGAACCGGTGGCCTCTCGGCAGTGCAATGAATCTCGGACCCGCTGAGGGGGCTCTACCCCATGCGTTCACCCGCCGGTGCATTCTTAATGGGAATGTATCAGCAGCTACCAGTGGAGCCCCCACCAAAAGCCACCCGGGCTGCACAAACTTTTCACTGAAGAGTCTAACTGAATCGAAACCACCGGAAGGTCCGCGTTTTCTCCGACAATTGACGAGTCTTAAATAGGCAATTTTGGTGAAAATGCATTTCCTATATATTCCCGTAAATAATCGTATAACTATCTTTTCGGCATGTTTCAAGTGCATTGTTGAACTTCCGGTTTCATTTTGTTTTGCTTTCAATTACGATTGAAAGCAGAGATTTACGCCTTGTTGCTGACTTAATTAACATTCACGGATGTTGAGAGATTCATTGCACTTTCAACAGCAAGTTCAGGCCGACTACAAATAAACCAGTATTATTGTGAGGATTATGTTTTCAATATTAAAAGTGAGTATGCCAGAATTTATAACAGAAGGCAGCCATTTTTAAAAATCCAATTTAGCGAATAGGATCGGAAATGATGTGTCATTTACAATTTATGCATGCATAAGATTTAAGACTCGTCAATTTACTTGTTACTATATTTTATTCCCCAAACGCAATGTTAGTTAATTTCAGTATTAATATTACATTTATTACCCATCTGTTGAATCGTGTTTTGAAATAATTATTGAAATAAATTTTTCCAATAGAACGTTCTCGGTGGGCGTGGCTTAGCATTTTAGTGACGTATTTGTGTAAATATAAGAACCCACTTGAGGTACAAATGTAACGTGGTGAAAGTGAAGATGTTCTTTATCATGCAAAATTCACATCTGAATATTGGCTATCCTACTCAAAAATAAGGAGGTAAATAGTAGTACTGTAGATTAATTGATTAATGTGATTAGGCTAGGGCCGGCTAGTCCTATTTACACTTTCAATTTCACTTTATAGGCCTACACTTTTAATGTTTCGTAGGCTAGGCTACGATGTCAAGTGATAGTATTGGTGAATAGGCTATCTAGTCGAGTCACTAATAGGCTCACATCGTCTATGATCTATGTCTATGATAATAATAAAATAGCCTATTTTATTTAACATACATAATACAGCTTAAATCTTAATAATACTTAAAACACAACACATCATTTAAAAAAAAACTCGAGCATAGGCCTATATGAAACTTTATTAATACAGCGGCCATTATTACTTGTACACCATTACAGAAAGTAAACATAAATCACGTGCTTTTTGTCACGTGATTGCAAACGCCCTATAGTTTTCAAATATCGCTGCGTTGCATACATCTTTTACCTGTTTTGCCGTTTGCGGTTACAAGTGATAGAAAAAACAATGATGTTAATATCAATAGTAATGTCAACAATTACTGCTACGTTCTTGGCCACTTTGATTTTACCCACACATTGTTTTATTTAAAATCCCAGATTCTAAGGATTCTATTGTATTATTTAGCATGTCTGGAATAAGTTTTATTTCCATCACCCAGTAATAAATTAAATTAAATTTAATATTCTCAAAGTGTATCATTTTTAGTGAACAGTTTGATGAGTTTCCTATACATTGCCTTCTCTATGCTTAATGTCTCAATATTGCGAAGGAACGCAAATGCCTGGTTTTCAAAAACAAAAACTGCATCTATGTTACGTTTTAAGATAATCCGATTATATTCTATGTCTTTTCTTTCTGTTGTTTAAAGCTCGACATTTTGTAAAAAAAACTTTCTTTATGTGACTTACATTACTTTCAAATCTGTGGGTACATTTAGTTAGCAAAATTATTGCAATCATTTATTTTGGATCAGACAAGTTAAAACAAAAAAAAAAGAAATGATATTATTAGATTTTAGCTGTATGTAATTTTTCACTATGTTTTAATATCAATTAGGGTCAGAGGTCGTCCAGTGAAGAAGAAGATTTTGGCGCCACCGTTTTTACGCCGCCGTTTTGGCGCTAAAAAATGTTTTTACTCCCTTTATTTTAAGTTGCATTTTTTGTCTGTCTGTCTGTCGGCAATGGTGCGAAAATTGGCTTCAATTTTTCGACCACTTCCCATGGTCCGATCGAGGTAAAATTTGGACAGCAGACTTGTGGCGACTAACAATACATCCTATCAAATTTTCAGTTAAAACAACTTAATAATACTACACTTATGACAATATTCATTTCTTAAAAGGAAAGTATAAGAAAAATGTTGATTTCGCGTTAAAAATGCCTGTGCAACTTTTTATACTTTTTCGGCGCAAAGCTAGAAAAAAAAATTATGCGCTAAGATTATTTTTAGAACAATTCATACGGAGTAAGGAGATATTTTTGAGATTTGCGAAACAGATATTTTTCTGTGCGTTTCATTTGCAGTAGTCAATCAATTATTTAATTACATGATGGTAAACTTAGTTTGCAAATAAAGGGAGTATAATAAAAACTTTGTTTTTATGGTTTTCTTGTTTTGACATGATGTCAGGTTGAGTAAAACATCCATGGTTATGTTATTTACACGATGTCAGGTTTAGTAAATCATCCAAGGTTATGTTATTTACATGATGTCATGTTTAGTAAAACATCCAAGGTTATGTTATTTACATGATGTCAGGTTTAGTAGAATATCCAAGGTTATGTTGTTTACATGATGTCAGGATTAATAAAACATCCATAGTTATGTTATTTACATGATGTCACAGGTTTAGTAAAACATCGATTGTTGAGTTATTTGCATTTTGTCAGGTTTAGTAAAACATCCATAGTTATGTTATTTACATGATTTCAGGTTTAGTAGAACATCCATGGTTATGTTATTTACATGATGTCTTTAGTAAAACATCGATTGTTGTATTATTTACATGATGTCAGGTTTAGGTTTAACACTGTAACGACTATCCCACAGGAGATGCTGTCAATTAGACTAGTAGATTAGACATAATTTTCATTTACTGAACACTATTTAAAATTTTTTTCTGTCTTTCATGTCTTTCTACTAATATAGTCTAGATTCATGTTGGGAAGCTATTCGAAATATGTACTCATAAAAATTCTATGAAGATGTACACGCTTCAGTATTGATCTTGCAAAGGTTAGATCTGCTGTGGCAATATAGTTGACACATATTTTTTGTACAGACTCTTCCCAAAATACATTTTGTTAATTGGAAAAAAAAAATGTGTTTTAAGTTTTCAATACATTTGTCCAAAATTATGATACCTTCAGCCCCCCCCCCCCTCTTGGCTACCGCACAGGAAATCATTAAAGTGTAAAAGGATCGACTAACTAGCTTTGAGTGCCATACTAGTCATACTAGTATGCAGCGACATAGAGTATTTAGGCCTAGGCTACTAAGCTAACAGGGAGAACTGTTAGCCTGTAAGGCTCATAGGTCTATATTTGTAAGTGTCTCTGGAGAAAAAAAATAAAAAAGAAATCCTAAATGCTATCAAAAATAATTATTCCCTATATTACAACTAGATGCTTCTTTGCATATTTAACAAAATGTTCAAGTAAACATACAAAGAATGCCTAAATGAAGGGCTCCCAGTGCCAATAGAGATTGTAGGAGGTTTTGGGGCATCTTCTCTTAGCTTTATAGCAACAATTAAATAAATAGTTGCGTAATTGCCGATTTAATTTTAAATTTTAATATTCATGGGCCCCCTAAACTCGTATGGGCCCCGGTACGGCGTACCGGCTGTACCCCCCTCTCGTGGGGCCTGGGCTCTTTAGTAAATGTATCGTTTACAAGCTAAATTGCCCGGCGTTGCCCGGGTGAAAATAAAACAGGCCTGTATATGCTACAGATACAATTTTTATAAACTACAATGAACGGAAAGAAAGAAATCTAATAATTAAAAAAATATATTATTTTTTTTTACTGAAAACTTTTAGCATAGTAATTTAATAACACATTTTTAGAAAAAAAAGGTATAGACTAAGTGGATAATCGAACCTGGATCGCCCGCATGGCAGTCCGATACGCTTACCACTTAGCTAGCGAAGACACATGTCCGAAGTGAAATCGCAAAAGTATAATATGAGACAATAAGGTCACGTGTCTTCAAATTAACTAATATGATTGGTTGAACACACACACAATCTACTTAATATATATATGAAGATGTATATATATATATATGTATATATATATATATATATATATATATATATATATATATATATATATATATATATTATGTAGTATTCGTGCTCCTTATAACTGGCGGTGTGGCGTACCTTTACGGCGGACAATGTTGTGTTCACCCATGAGATTGTTAACAAACAAAAACATTGTTTCAGTTACAGTTCCACCCACGAAAAGACAGGTTAAATTTCTATACCTAGGTACACTGTAGGTTATTTGTGTATGTGGTCATGGCTATTTAAAATGGTCATTTTGAAACTAGACTAATGCCCTATCGCTTCCATAACCTTCAACAACTTAAAATATACATAAGCAGTAGCCTACGTAGGCTATCACAAATTATGAATGTACAGAATGCGCAACAAGCTTCATTCGTTATTATACCCGGAGCTAGATCTATAGCGTTTGAAAAATATCAACTTAAAACAACTTAGTTAACCTTCGTTTATTTTACGCACGCTGGCATATTTACTTCGCCCGTTGAATATTTGTTTATATATATATATATTTAGTATTTAGCTAATAGTGTTATTGAATTAGTCTCTTATTGTTAATACTGTAACAAATCTATAGTCTGGAAATGAATTCAATTAAAAATAAAGAAATCAAAAGCATAGAATTTTCATTGTAGTTTATTAGAAATAGATAAACTAGGTAGACTGGATAGATTACTACGTAGGTAAATAGAAAGATATATAGAAACAAAAATAGTATGTAAGCTAGAATGAACGAATCTAAAGTATGTAAGCTAGAATAAACGAATCTAAAGTATGTAAGCTAGAATAAACGAATCTAAAGTATGTAAGCTGGAATAAACGAATCTAAAGTATGTAAGCTAGAATAAACGAATCTAAAGTATGTAAGCTGGAATAAACGAATCTAAAGTATGTAAGCTAGAATAAACGAATCTAAAGTATGTAAGCTAGAATAAACGAATCTAAAGTATGTAAGCTAGAATAAACGAATCTAAAGTATGTAAGCTAGAATAAACGAATCTAAAGTATGTAAGCTAGAATAAACGAATCTAAAGTATGTAAGCTAGAATAAACGAATCTAAAGTATGTAAGCTAGAATAAACGAATCTAAAGTATGTAAGCTAGAATAAACGAATCTAAAGTATGTAAGCTAGAATGAACGAATCTAAAGTATGTAAGCTAGAATAAACGAATCTAAAGTATGTAAGCTAGAATAAACGAATCTAAAGTATGTAAGCTAGAATAAACGAATCTAAAGTATGTAAGCTAGAATAAACGAATCTAAAGTATGTAAGCTAGAATGAACGAATCTAAAGTATGTAAGCTAGAATAAACGAATCTAAAGTATGTAAGCTGGAATAAACGAATCTAAAGTATGTAAGCTGGAATAAACGAATCTAAAGTATGTAAGCTAGAATAAACGAATCTAAAGTATGTAAGCTAGAATAAACGAATCTAAAGTATGTAAGCTAGAATAAACGAATCTAAAGTATGTAAGCTAGAATAAACGAATCTAAAGTATGTAAGCTAGAATAAACGAATCTAAAGTATGTAAGCTAGAATAAACGAATCTAAAGTATGTAAGCTAGAATGAACGAATCTAAAGTATGTAAGCTAGAATAAACGAATCTAAAGTATGTAAGCTGGAATAAACGAATCTAAAGTATGTAAGCTGGAATAAACGAATCTAAAGTATGTAAGCTAGAATAAACGAATCTAAAGTATGTAAGCTAGAATAAACGAATCTAAAGTATGTAAGCTGGAATAAACGAATCTAAAGTATGTAAGCTGGAATAAACGAATCTAAAGTATGTAAGCTAGAATAAACGAATCTAAAGTATGTAAGCTAGAATAAACGAATCTAAAGTATGTAAGCTAGAATAAACGAATCTAAAGTATGTAAGCTAGAATAAACGAATCTAAAGTATGTAAGCTAGAATAAACGAATCTAAAGTATGTAAGCTAGAATAAACGAATCTAAAGTATGTAAGCTAGAATAAACGAATCTAAAGTATGTAAGCTAGAATAAACGAATCTAAAGTATGTAAGCTAGAATAAACGAATCTAAAGTATGTAAGCTAGAATAAACGAATCTAAAGTATGTAAGCTAGAATAAACGAATCTAAAGTATGTAAGCTAGAATGAACGAATCTAAAGTATGTAAGCTAGAATAAACGAATCTAAAGTATGTAAGCTAGAATAAACGAATCTAAAGTATGTAAGCTAGAATAAACGAATCTAAAGTATGTAAGCTAGAATAAACGAATCTAAAGTATGTAAGCTAGAATGAACGAATCTAAAGTATGTAAGCTAGAATAAACGAATCTAAAGTATGTAAGCTGGAATAAACGAATCTAAAGTATGTAAGCTGGAATAAACGAATCTAAAGTATGTAAGCTAGAATAAACGAATCTAAAGTATGTAAGCTAGAATAAACGAATCTAAAGTATGTAAGCTTGAATAAACGAATCTAAAGTATGTAAGCTAGAATAAACGAATCTAAAGTATGTAAGCTAGAATAAACGAATCTAAAGTATGTAAGCTAGAATAAACGAATCTAAAGTATGTAAGCTAGAATGAACGAATCTAAAGTATGTAAGCTAGAATAAACGAATCTAAAGTATGTAAGCTGGAATAAACGAATCTAAAGTATGTAAGCTGGAATAAACGAATCTAAAGTATGTAAGCTAGAATAAACGAATCTAAAGTATGTAAGCTAGAATAAACGAATCTAAAGTATGTAAGCTGGAATAAACGAATCTAAAGTATGTAAGCTGGAATAAACGAATCTAAAGTATGTAAGCTAGAATAAACGAATCTAAAGTATGTAAGCTAGAATAAACGAATCTAAAGTATGTAAGCTAGAATAAACGAATCTAAAGTATGTAAGCTAGAATAAACGAATCTAAAGTATGTAAGCTAGAATAAACGAATCTAAAGTATGTAAGCTAGAATAAACGAATCTAAAGTATGTAAGCTAGAATAAACGAATCTAAAGTATGTAAGCTAGAATAAACGAATCTAAAGTATGTAAGCTAGAATAAACGAATCTAAAGTATGTAAGCTAGAATAAACGAATCTAAAGTATGTAAGCTAGAATAAACGAATCTAAAGTATGTAAGCTAGAATAAACGAATCTAAAGTATGTAAGCTAGAATGAACGAATCTAAAGTATGTAAGCTGGAATAAACGAATCTAAAGTATGTAAGCTAGAATAAACGAATCTAAAGTATGTAAGCTAGAATAAACGAATCTAAAGTATGTAAGCTAGAATAAACGAATCTAAAGTATGTAAGCTAGAATAAACGAATCTAAAGTATGTAAGCTAGAATAAACGAATCTAAAGTATGTAAGCTAGAATAAACGAATCTAAAGTATGTAAGCTAGAATAAACGAATCTAAAGTATGTAAGCTAGAATGAACGAATCTAAAGTATGTAAGCTAGAATAAACGAATCTAAAGTATGTAAGCTAGAATAAACGAATCTAAAGTATGTAAGCTAGAATAAACGAATCTAAAGTATGTAAGCTAGAATAAACGAATCTAAAGTATGTAAGCTAGAATGAACGAATCTAAAGTATGTAAGCTAGAATAAACGAATCTAAAGTATGTAAGCTGGAATAAACGAATCTAAAGTATGTAAGCTGGAATAAACGAATCTAAAGTATGTAAGCTAGAATAAACGAATCTAAAGTATGTAAGCTAGAATAAACGAATCTAAAGTATGTAAGCTAGAATAAACGAATCTAAAGTATGTAAGCTAGAATAAACGAATCTAAAGTATGTAAGCTAGAATAAACGAATCTAAAGTATGTAAGCTAGAATAAACGAATCTAAAGTATGTAAGCTAGAATGAACGAATCTAAAGTATGTAAGCTAGAATAAACGAATCTAAAGTATGTAAGCTGGAATAAACGAATCTAAAGTATGTAAGCTGGAATAAACGAATCTAAAGTATGTAAGCTAGAATAAACGAATCTAAAGTATGTAAGCTAGAATAAACGAATCTAAAGTATGTAAGCTGGAATAAACGAATCTAAAGTATGTAAGCTGGAATAAACGAATCTAAAGTATGTAAGCTAGAATAAACGAATCTAAAGTATGTAAGCTAGAATAAACGAATCTAAAGTATGTAAGCTAGAATAAACGAATCTAAAGTATGTAAGCTAGAATAAACGAATCTAAAGTATGTAAGCTAGAATAAACGAATCTAAAGTATGTAAGCTAGAATGAACGAATCTAAAGTATGTAAGCTAGAATAAACGAATCTAAAGTATGTAAGCTAGAATAAACGAATCTAAAGTATGTAAGCTAGAATAAACGAATCTAAAGTATGTAAGCTAGAATAAACGAATCTAAAGTATGTAAGCTAGAATGAACGAATCTAAAGTATGTAAGCTAGAATAAACGAATCTAAAGTATGTAAGCTGGAATAAACGAATCTAAAGTATGTAAGCTGGAATAAACGAATCTAAAGTATGTAAGCTAGAATAAACGAATCTAAAGTATGTAAGCTAGAATAAACGAATCTAAAGTATGTAAGCTAGAATAAACGAATCTAAAGTATGTAAGCTAGAATAAACGAATCTAAAGTATGTAAGCTAGAATAAACGAATCTAAAGTATGTAAGCTAGAATAAACGAATCTAAAGTATGTAAGCTAGAATGAACGAATCTAAAGTATGTAAGCTAGAATAAACGAATCTAAAGTATGTAAGCTGGAATAAACGAATCTAAAGTATGTAAGCTGGAATAAACGAATCTAAAGTATGTAAGCTAGAATAAACGAATCTAAAGTATGTAAGCTAGAATAAACGAATCTAAAGTATGTAAGCTGGAATAAACGAATCTAAAGTATGTAAGCTGGAATAAACGAATCTAAAGTATGTAAGCTAGAATAAACGAATCTAAAGTATGTAAGCTGGAATGAACGAATCTAAAGTATGTAAGCTAGAATAAACGAATCTAAAGTATGTAAGCTGGAATAAACGAATCTAAAGTATGTAAGCTGGAATAAACGAATCTAAAGTATGTAAGCTAGAATAAACGAATCTAAAGTATGTAAGCTGGAATGAACGAATCTAAAGTATGTAAGCTAGAATAAACGAATCTAAAGTATGTAAGCTAGAATAAACGAATCTAAAGTATGTAAGCTAGAATAAACGAATCTAAAGTATGTAAGCTAGAATAAACGAATCTAAAGTATGTAAGCTAGAATAAAGGAATCTAAAGTATGTAAGCTAGAATAAACGAATCTAAAGTATGTAAGCTAGAATAAACGAATCTAAAGTATGTAAGCTAGAATAAACGAATCTAAAGTATGTAAGCTAGAATAAACGAATCTAAAGTATGTAAGCTAGAATAAACGAATCTAAAGTATGTAAGCTAGAATAAACGAATCTAAAGTATGTAAGCTAGAATGAACGAATCTAAAGTATGTAAGCTAGAATAAACGAATCTAAAGTATGTAAGCTAGAATAAACGAATCTAAAGTATGTAAGCTAGAATAAACGAATCTAAAGTATGTAAGCTAGAATAAACGAATCTAAAGTATGTAAGCTAGAATAAACGAATCTAAAGTATGTAAGCTGGAATAAACGAATCTAAAGTATGTAAGCTAGAATAAACGAATCTAAAGTATGTAAGCTGGAATAAACGAATCTAAAGTATGTAAGCTAGAATAAACGAATCTAAAGTATGTAAGCTAGAATAAACGAATCTAAAGTATGTAAGCTAGAATAAACGAATCTAAAGTATGTAAGCTAGAATAAACGAATCTAAAGTATGTAAGCTAGAATAAACGAATCTAAAGTATGTAAGCTAGAATAAACGAATCTAAAGTATGTAAGCTAGAATAAACGAATCTAAAGTATGTAAGCTAGAATAAACGAATCTAAAGTATGTAAGCTAGAATAAACGAATCTAAAGTATGTAAGCTAGAATAAACGAATCTAAAGTATGTAAGCTAGAATGAACGAATCTAAAGTATGTAAGCTAGAATAAACGAATCTAAAGTATGTAAGCTAGAATAAACGAATCTAAAGTATGTAAGCTAGAATAAACGAATCTAAAGTATGTAAGCTAGAATAAACGAATCTAAAGTATGTAAGCTAGAATAAACGAATCTAAAGTATGTAAGCTAGAATAAACGAATCTAAAGTATGTAAGCTAGAATAAACGAATCTAAAGTATGTAAGCTAGAATAAACGAATCTAAAGTATGTAAGCTAGAATAAACGAATCTAAAGTATGTAAGCTAGAATAAACGAATCTAAAGTATGTAAGCTGGAATAAACGAATCTAAAGTATGTAAGCTAGAATAAAGGAATCTAAAGTATGTAAGCTGGAATAAACGAATCTAAAGTATGTAAGCTAGAATAAACGAATCTAAAGTATGTAAGCTAGAATAAACGAATCTAAAGTATGTAAGCTAGAATAAACGAATCTAAAGTATGTAAGCTAGAATAAACGAATCTAAAGTATGTAAGCTAGAATAAACGAATCTAAAGTATGTAAGCTAGAATAAACGAATCTAAAGTATGTAAGCTAGAATAAACGAATCTAAAGTATGTAAGCTAGAATAAACGAATCTAAAGTATGTAAGCTAGAATAAACGAATCTAAAGTATGTAAGCTAGAATAAACGAATCTAAAGTATGTAAGCTAGAATAAACGAATCTAAAGTATGTAAGCTAGAATAAACGAATCTAAAGTATGTAAGCTGGAATAAACGAATCTAAAGTATGTAAGCTAGAATAAACGAATCTAAAGTATGTAAGCTGGAATAAACGAATCTAAAGTATGTAAGCTAGAATAAACGAATCTAAAGTATGTAAGCTAGAATAAACGAATCTAAAGTATGTAAGCTAGAATAAACGAATCTAACATACACAGAAAGATAAACACCAGATGAATATCATGTGTGAATAAAATGGCAATAGATGGCCTACATTTTAATGAACGATACATGACATTGCATAATAATTAACATTGGTATCAGTTAATGAAATACAAACTTAAGCCCTGGAAATAGAACACAACGGAAACAAAAAATGCCAAGGTCATCTCCGACTTATTGTGAGCCAAGAAGTTTTTAATTGTACAGAGGTGGGGAAAAAGAGGGGAGAACAAAAAAAAAAGGGGGGGGGGGCAAAGGACACTTCAAGTTGGGTGACAGTCGCTAAATTGTCCAAATTTACACTCCTTTGACATTACAGACGTTCCTTCTATAAAGAAGATTATTCATCTGTTACTTAAATCGGGAGTTTTAATAACTTTTTTTTAGATTTCAAATAAAATTTGTTTTTATTTTGTTTGTGTGTGTGTGTGGGGGGGGGGGGGTCTAATGTTTTGCCGTTTTCTTTTATCTTTTCTGCTAGCAGGAAATGAAAGACAATTTATTTCAGAAGCATGGACCAAAAGAAGATCAACGCTTGGTGCTAGATGGCAGAAAAAAAAACGCAGCCGAGAGAGAAACTTGTTGAACAGCATTTGGAGCTTTTGATACACCATTTGAAGACCTACCAAAATAAGTTTGCCTCACCGATTAATTGCAGCTCATTTAACAGCTCCAGAGAAAGAACGTGTTGGCCAGATGTCTGTGGGTTGTGGGTTTTTTTTTTCGTGTCAATTATTTCTGTTTTCTGTGAGCTCTATGTGGTTTTTTGAACCCCAAGTTTTGAACTAGATCTATATGTGCAATGATATACTGTCCTGCAAAAGCCTGTGCTGCTTCTTAAAAATTTTGTTATCAACTTTCCCTTTCATCCACATGTTTGTTAATTTATTCATGTAAGTGCACGCGTGCGTATGTATGTGTATGTATGCATATCAGTGTGTGGTTAATATCTCAAAAACTATGCAACATTTTTTTTAGAAAATATCTGTTTCAAATCAAAAGGAGAGCGAAACCTGGGCGTGGTCTGTTTATATTTATGAGAAAACTATTGTTCATGTTTTATCTCAGCTCAATTGACAATATACGAGAGTACAACATCCACTAATCTTGATAAAATAGATTACGTCGAAATAGCACTTGACCGAAAAAGTCTGCGCTTGTTATAACTGATACAGTTAGTGGCTGTCGTATTTGTATACTTAATAATGACATTATCATGACGTTGTGAAGTATATTTCAAATATTATTATGATGACGTCGTGTGTAATTTCAGGCTTGGCATTTTGACATCATTTGTGGCGAATCATATACAAGAACAAATGCATTTATAAGTTCTCTTTCTTCCCGATTGGCAGTCGGGCAAGGAATGGGTTGCCCGAACAAACCAGAAAAAAAAATTACTTAATATTTTTAAAAACACAAATCAAAATGCAAGACTAGACTCAAACCACTAGTATGCGTTGGGCGCAATAATCTTCTGTAGGCTATAGAAAAAGCGTCTGTAGCATTTAAGATGCTGGTTTTGTCAAGGCGATGGAAGATGATAGATATTTAATAGTTATAATGAGTTATGTTTGTTTTATTGATGAGGCACGGTAGCGCGTTCGACTGGCGATCCAAGGGTTCTGGGTTCGAATCCTGGTGATGGCTAGGATTTTTTCCCAGGATTTGAGGGTGTCCCTGAGTCTACCCAGCTCTGATGGGTACCTGACCTTAGTTGGGGTAAAGTAAAGGCGGCTGTGCATAGTGCTGGCCACACAAACGCTGCTTCACCGGCCCTATGGATCAATTTGGTCCGACGGGATACTATTTCATCTTGATGACGTACGGAGTTCGACAGACCTTGGTAAATAAAGTTTAAAGGTCATGATGCTAATATGAAAAGGGACAGAACAATAAAAGGCAACAACAAAACGAAACAAAGAACTGTTATCGAGATATGACAATTGCGCAAGAAGATTTATTTTCTTCACTTAACCTCGATGTCAGAGCTAACTCTTATTTTCTTTATCGCCACCTTCTCACTGGTTCGTAACAATCGGTTAGTGAACCACACCAAACCACCTTATCACCTCACCACAACACCAGCCCCTGGCATGAATATTTAGACGGTTAAAAGGTTACGTGAAAGTATTTTGGCTCTTTTATAGCTTTAAAGATTTTGTTTTTCTATCTACTTGAACTTTGCTGTTGATATAAGCACTGTTTGGACATACTGGCAAAGCTGTAAAATTCTGACTAATCTTTCAAAACAAACTATCTGGTTTTAACAAGGGTATATGTAATGGGCCATATTGCTGTTGAGAGTTAACACCCTTGCCCCTTTTACAAGTCAATCTTTTATGACTGACTTGTAATTTACAAGTCAGTCATAAAAGATTGACTTGTAAAAGGGGCAAGGGTGTTAACCCTCAGCAGCAATACGGCCCATTATGTCTGTGTGAAACAAAATTAGCCCAATTAACATTTCCTATAGTTGATCTTATACTTACGTTCTATATTTATCTATATTTATTTTTAAAAGTGTATTTTCCCACCAAGACAAACACTGTAGTTATTTAACTGGCAACTGAATTATGTTGGTGTAAAGGTGTGCGTGGTTGGCATTTTACTGTAATGTCTGAAGATGTTAGAAAGTAATATTTGAAACCTCACTTTTTGAATAAGTGAATTAATTGGGTTATCAATAATTTTTTTAAACCATTGAGCAAAAACATAAAATAATTAACTGCCAAGAAAAAAATAGTTAACTCTAAAACAGGTGTCTGCAATTATTTGAAAATGGCGTGCCATAGTAAGATTTCTCATTCATTGAGCGTGCCAACACCCAAAAGTAATCCTGCTCTTTTCTTAAAGAATAGACTTAAATTGACGTTGTTTGTTGCTGTTGTTGTTTTTTTTTGTTTTTTTGTTTGGGGGGGGGGGTGTATTCCGCTTGTTAATGAAGATCGTTAGGCGTGACAAGTTTGGCACGCGTGCCATAGGTTGCCATTGCCTACTCTAGACCAGCGAAGCTATGTGTGTTGATCCAATACACACTGAAGCCCCAACAAGACTAAATAAATAGATTCACGGATCTAACGCATTCCACGTTTTTCATCGCTACATTTTCTTTAAATGCAAGAATGAGTAACATGAAAAAAAAAAACCAACTGCACATCCATCTAAATCAACATAGACAAACTAAATCCCTACAAGCTTTCTTACATTCCAAAAGTAACAATACTTCCGGATCTACGTTTGACAAAGGTCAAGGTTAATCCTTATGCTGTGAGACATTTTGCAGGTTCACCAAATTTACCCAGTTTCCGGGAGTTTTCCTGGCTTAGCCATGTCTTCCTGCATCACAATCGCATTCTTTTATAACGCCAGGAAAGGAACACTATTTTAATTTGCCCAAAAGTACTAAGGTACCAAATGGCAGTCAAATTCAATAGCCTAAATTAAATTGGAAGGCCCCAAAGCTTAAAATACATTTTTAAAAATCCACTTTTAAAAGTATTCATAAGCTTATTCTCCTAAGTATATTTATCGTTTTTTGTAAAAAGATACCGAAGATTATCCACGAGATTCGATTAATTCATTAGAATGTAATTAGTTCAAACGAAAGTAGACCTAGATCTACATCTTTTTTTTTAGCTATGAACATTAGTTAGTACTGCGTTAAAGAATATTAAAAAAGAGAAATTTAATGATTTACGAGAAGTAAACAAATTTACATTATCCATATAATATATACTTAACCGGACTTGAATATAGGACATAAAACAGCTTAAAAATACAAATTAATTAAGAGTCTTAATGGTGTGTGTCAAATTACCCGCCCTACATCCTTAAAGTTTTTAAACAATAGAAAAACAGTGTTGTGAGGATTTATTTCAAGACGTAAATAATTTTTGCCCTTTATATAAATAAATATAACCCTTTCATTTTGCTATCGTCACCAGGATTTGAACCAGACATAGTCAAACGAGCTGCCAGCTAGACCAGGGTTCAGCAACCTTTTGCTAATAGTGTGCCAATCTAGGATTTCTAAATGATTAAGCGTACCAACAGCCTAAAATTATTTAACTTTTTTTAAATTTTTATTTTATATTAAACTTTTAAAAATTATTTTTATAGGACAATTAATTAAGTTAAATCTATAGCAAGACCCAGGCCAAAAGCAAAAGAGATTTAATATAAAATTATCATGTTTGTGATTATCATCCTTTTTATTTGAATTTATATCAAATACAATATATTATTATTAAACTTTCATATTTGTGGTAACATTGTCTTAACATTATCATTTGGTAGTCAAGATGAGTACCGTATCTAAGTACGGTATCTAAGAATCTAACAACTGATACAATATTAATTATGTGTTGATCTCAGTTTGACTGAGATGTCCAAAAATTTCCAAAGTTTCGAAGAGTAGATATATCGTTAAGAGGAATAGATACGTAATAATCGTATAAACTAGGTAGTTATTGTAGTGTTTAAAATTATACATATACATTCTTTAGTTATATAATAGTTATATAATTTTCAAAAATGTTTTTACAATTTGAGAATCTTAAAGTTACAAATTGTAAGCCATTTATTCTTTTATAAAAGAAACAAAACAGCAAAAAATTGGAAATATTAGAACAAATAAAACGGCTTAATTATCTCCCTTTAACTAAAAAAAACTTTTCACATTAATTTGATTCAATAGTGATAGGCCTACCAAACAAGTTATGTTTTGTAATACACTAATATTACTAATTATTATTTCTTTATGTAAATGCAACATTTTAGTATTCGTGACAAGATTTAATTATTATAGGATTAAAATAATTTACGTTAAACAGTTGTAAATAAACATTTCCTGCATTTATTGTTTGTCCATTTAAGGGATTTTATTTTTAAACATTAATAATTACAGAAATTACATAATATAGTGCTATTAAATAAGTCTCTAATATTTACTAAATTAATAATACAAACAAATTTGTTTTAGAATTAGTTATATTTATGTTTAATTAAACAAGATGAGCATTAAAACTCTTTTCAATATAATCAGTCTGAATAAATTAATGAGCGTCTTGTCTTGAACGCTCTTTGCTTATTGTATAATGTCAGATACATATTTAGTCCCTTCTGATTGGTCAAGTGTAAGGTGATCTTTTTGAATGCACAAAACAGCTGTAATGTGCGATAAAATCTGTTCAGACGTATCAGTTGAACCAAAAGTTGAAAGTAGAAAAGCGAATGCTTGGCAGTTGAGAATAGCAGACGACTTTTCTAAACAGTTTCCTTCCAGAATTTTTCCCAAATTGAAAAATTTGGATGACCATTTTTTAAATGTTTAAAATTCAACTTGCTGCAATTTTAATTCACAAATATCCTTCCACTTAAAAAAAGATCCACATCTAAGAAGGTTGTAGTAAGAATCCATGAATTTGAAAGTCTTGCCTTTGGTTAGAAAACTCAGCTTTGAGTGCTTCGTTGTACTTCTGAAAAAGCCCAACTATCTATCTTAATATATGCCTTAATATAGTATAGGGATGTACGTGTAATTAAATGTTTTGACAATGATTTCACTGCAAGATATGTCCAGTTTCAATGCAAATCAAATCCAGTGGTCCTTGTAAATGCAACTCACTAAAATGTGTCGCTATTTCATTCAGAAACATTAGCTTCATGCAACAGTCACTTTTCCTCATTCAGAACCGGAAAATTTTGTTGTTTTTTTTTAATCAATAAAACACACCTCTTGGAGGTCTCTTAAGTGCCATTGAAAATAGCTCTGCGTGCCAATTTGGCACGCGTTCCTTAGGTTGCCGATTCCTAAGCTAGACCATTAATATCATTTTTTTTTACAAAGCACCACAATTTAAAAGGGGGAGATATGAAGTGTAAATTAGAAATGTTATTTCTTGAAATGCCTACGTTTAGAACATTACACGTACTTTAGCTATCCTCAAGGTAAATACTTGAAACTGAAACACCAGTAGACATGTATGCATGATATTTTTTTCTCGAATTTTTTAAGTGTTTTAGCGTCCGGGCATATGATTGGCTGCTTGAAGAAACCAGGAAAATGTATAAAATAAACACATCATTTAAAACCCTTATCAAAATGCAAGACTAGATTATATTCTAAATTTTAAATAGTTCTGAAAACTATTCTACTGAAAGTCATTCTATGTCCATCATAAATATGTGTGACTAAATATTTTATTATAAACATAAATATGTAGGAACTCGGTGGTCTAGTGCGAACAAGTTAGACCAACATTGTATAGGTCTCGAGTTTGAGTCTAGGGTCTGACCGTCTGAAGGGTTTCTATAATCACAGACTGGTAATTAGCTTTATTGTATATGTTTATTAACGTGAGAAGTTTTCACTTCGGGCTTCAACCTCCCTTCCTCATCACGACGAAGTTGATATTGTTTACGTAATGGACGACAGGTGTCTAAATATAGATCACGTGTCGGCTGTCACATGTCACCGCCATGATTCTTCTTTCCAAAAATTATTTGACCCTTTGCAGCGTGGTTCGAACTGGCCTATAACTTTGCCTGGTCAGCGACAAAATAAACAGATTGGTGGCCAACTGGTTTAAAACTGCATGGCTGTAGTATTTAAAATGGCGAGTTCCAGGCGTGTACTAAGATCACCACCGCAGTACCATCTCGTTCAGTGCTCCTCGAGCGTCACGTGACTGGTTAAGCGGACCAAGTGTCCCATAAAATAACACACAAGAAATCTGTTGATATTAAATATCTGTAGATATAATACTTAAGAGCAGGGGAGGGGGATGACATTCAAACTATTTTTCAATGGGCTCTTTTTAGCTTTGCAAAATTTAAATTAGCTTTATTCCGAAAATTGTCTAATAAGGTACAGATCCCGTAGGCTACTATTATTGGATTTGTAAGTCTGTATGTATAAAGAATATTATGCAATAAGAAAATGCTTAATACCGATTTTCGATCTAAATAAAGACAATTATTTCAATCATGGATGGTGCATGCGTTAAACAGTGAGTGTGATAAGCATTTGTTGTTTTTTATACGTTGTAATTGAAATTATTGGAAGCTACAAGTGGAAGGTATAAAATGACAACTTTTGGTTAAAAAACAACAACTCTTCATTCGAATTTTAATATCATCAAAGAAAATTGTAAAATATTGCACAGGAAAGTTCGAGTTTTTTTTTTTTTTTTTTTTTTTTTTTTTTTTTTTTTTTGTTGGTAGGACTGGAGTTTGACCTAAGTTCTAAGACTTTGCGCCAAAAGGATAGTTAACTCTCTTGAAGAGTTTTAACATACTTTTATTTTCTATAACATACGACAAAAAAATTGTTACATACAATTGGGGGACCAAAATAAACAGCTAATTGACATTTAGTTACTTGACATTTAGTCACTAATTACATACTACTTAACAATGTAAACTATTCTCATCAAAATGTGATACAAAACAAACACATGCACACACCTAAACACACACAAACAAATTCACTGTTGTAATATTATTTGTAAAAGTACCCACTTTTGACTTTTGGTCAAAATGACTCAATCTTTAACCTCTGATTCACGTGTGACTTTGTGCGACTAAATCTCGAAACAGTATTTTGATGTTCTGAAGCCGTAAAGCGGGTTTTTCTAAAGTATGTAGACTATATCATAAATTATGTTATGTTTAAAACAAATATACCCGATGGATCTCTTAAAGTCTTTTAAACAGTCACCATTTTAATAGTGTACTTTTAAGAACCACAGAAACATATTTGAATTATAGTTGTCTTAAAGATGTTTTTAGTTATTTTCATTATAACATTTCTTTACAATTCATAAACAACAACTTTAATGACATCTTTTTGTATGTGTGTATATACATTTTGTACACACTCAAACACATATTTACATCTTTAAACTTTGTCCAATGTCAAGTATTTCAAGATGTAGCTATTCCCGTGGACTTGCTAAGATTAGGTCTACGGCCTACGCCCTTTCCATAACCATCAGTTGTATCTAAAGAAAGACTACTTATGTTAAAACACAGCCCGAGCCAATGGTACTTTTGAAACGCCCATGGGAGTCTCATGGGACACAAGATATATCAAGGATGTGAACTTATACTTATATTATTATAAAATATAATTAAAAAATTTTGAGTTTTTTAAAATAAATTTACTATTTTATTTTCTTCAATTGCACTTTCAAACTCTGATGATGATCTGAATCTATCTACACTTTCAAACTCTGATGATGATCTGAATCTATCTACTAGAAACAGGAAATAAAAAAAAATAAAAGTCCGTCTGAATTCTATTCAAGATTATGTCTACACGACCTGACATCAGATAAGGGGAGAGGTGGTGTGGTGTGAGGTGGGATGGAGGAATCAGACAAGACGGCGAGAAAAGGGCGTATCAACCTTAAAATACGCCCACTGACTGCCACGAAAAACAACTACATTTCGATGGCATCATAATATGAGAGGTGAGGAGTACAAACGTTGAGCATTGTGTCGACTTCACAATCCCACTGGGGGCCATTATGTCTGTTTTATCATTGACAGAGTTAAACTTAGGTACCTTTAATCTAATATACACAAATATGGTGGCCTATCGGAGGTGCGTTGGATTACCACACCTATAGTCATCGGCTCAATTTCGGTAAGAAGGAAAATACTTTCTCGGGACATGTGGGCATACCTGAGTCCTTCCTGATCTGATTGGTGGCCTACTAGGCATGCGTTGTGGAAAGTAATAAGAGGTTTGGCATTTTGCTAGCGACACAATCCCAGAGTTGGTTACCTAGTCTCGACACGGCATGTGGAAAACTAATTTTCAACATTCCAGTTAAAGGAAGTGACAAATAAAAGAACTTTAAGGGATATACTTCATAGAAAGTAAATTCCGATATCCAGATAGACAATATAGAAATCTATCGGTTGAACATAATTATCTTCAACAAGACGTGATAGCCTACATATTTCTCAAACAATGGAAGCTAACTAAGGTTTTTGCGCGCTCCTAAACAGTTAGAGTCTATGCACTTACTTTGTTGAGAACCTTAATAAAGTTATAAATCTAAGTTGTTGTTTTTTTTTCAAGAAAAGTTTTAGGAGTAGACCTATCGATAAATGTATGACATTTTCATAGAATGTACATAAAAGACTATGCTCCCCACCCAGCCCCCGCCAAAACATTTTTTTGCCAGCAAATAAAAATATGCTAATTGGGTTGGCACCTCCACCCTTTTCACAAAACGAAAGTGCCGAAGAGGCATGCTGCCTCTGTAGGGCCTACAAGTTTTTAGAGACGCCTTTTTTTCCGGTGGTTGACAATGTTGCTGTTGCATGAATAAAATGCACAACTTAGATATAGGCCTACGTTGTTTGTTGATTGTTGTTGTTTTTTTAAAGGCTCACGTACAATACGGAAACGACCACTTGAGCCCACAGACTCATGAATAGCCCACACACACACACATATATATATATATAAATTGTGGTCTGAATATGCTGCTCCAGCATAGAGCATAATCGGAAGTGGTGAGTGGTGAAAATGTTGGTGACCGTTCACGACCTTCAGCTCAGTTGACCTTTACTTACTCATGAATCTTTTTTTTTGACAGGAGGCAAAAGAGAATTAGAAATATGCAACCAAAAACAGAAACAGACATCTGGATTCAGAGAAAAATATTTATAAATGGCATGATATTTAATCATAATCATATTCTTTAAAATATATATATATAAAATAATATAATATAAAATTAAACTGGCCCATACAAACAAAGATTATCGTGTAAATCCTTTAGGTGCATTTTTTTTTCAGTCAAAACGTTAAAAATTGTTTTCAAATTATGTTTTCAAAATTTTCAATTGAAAAAAAAAGTTATCTGATTCTTCATAGTTTCCTCTGGAAAAACAAAATAATTTTTTACTTGTATTTGTATGTTATGTTACTTTGTGACCCACTAACATTTTGTATCGCCTATAACAGTTTATAAGTGATATATTATAACAGATTTAAGTTTGCACGACAAGTGACGTCCATACTCGTGGCTAGTGGCTATTATTGGTTTACATAACACAAACTGTCCTCTATAAATTGAAATGTCCTATAAATTGAAAGGTCCTCTGTAAATTGAAATGCCCTCTGTAAATTGAAATGTCCTCTGTAAATTTAAATTTCCACTATAAATCGAAATGTACTCTAAAAATCATAATATTATATATAAATGTAAATGTCATATATAAAACAAAATGTCCTCTAAAAATGAAAATGTCTTCTATAAATCAAAATGCCCTATATAAATCCAAATGTCCTAGATAAATCAAAATGTCTCCAACCAATCAAAATAGCCTCTATAAATATAAATCGAGATGTCCTGTATAAATAGAATGCACTGTAACTGGTCAATCGCTAGTACTGCAAGATAACATGCACTGGATTTTTAACATTTTCTTTTACGTCTCATTGCGACCCGTTAACTTTGCTTACGTCGCCCGGTACCCGATCACGACCCGGCATTTGATAAACGCTGCCTTACAATATACTTTACAACTAGATTTAGGATGTCGCGTGACTTGAAATTCCACAGTCACGTCTGTCACAACGTCTGACACATCCATTGTCACCGCGTTTTAATTGAGCGTCAGACAAAAGGAAAAGAAATTAAAATGCTAAGCTGTGCTGCTTTCTTGTCTCACCGTGTGTCTAAAGTTGGAGTCATCTGTCAGTCTCTAATGTAAAAAGTTGTGTTTTTCATTCTCTTATAACACGAAAAAGAGCTGTAGTCTACATCATGAAACATTATATCTAACACAGGGCCGGCTCGTCCATATACGCAACCTAGGCAGCCGCCTAGGGCGCAAAATTTTTGGGGGCGCATAATTGAGGATTCTTTTTATTAGTACATTATATTTAGATCTTTAAATTGGAAGCGGAGATGTGAAACTTGACGGGCGGCACTTTCATCCCTTCTAGATACGCCACTACCAATACTGTATATTGTACCACTATTATACCACTATTCTACCACTATTGTACCATTATTGTACTACAATCGTACAACTATCGTACAACTATTGAACCGCTTTTGTACCACTATTGCATCACTATTGTACCACTATTGTACCAGTATTGTACCATTATTGTACTACAATCGTACAACTATTGTAACGTTTTTGTACCACTATTGTACCACTATAAAACCACTATTGTACCACTATTGTGTGTACCACTATTGTACCACTATTGTACCACTATTGTACCACTATTGTACCACTATAGTACCACTATTGTACCACTATTGTTTGTACCACTATAGTATCACTATTGTACCACTATTGTACCACTATAGTACCACTATTGTACCACTATTGTACCACTATAGTACCACTATTGTACCACTATTGTACCACTATTGTACCACTATTGTACCACTATAGTACCAATATTGTACCACTATAGTACCACTATTGTACCACTATTGTACCACTATTGTACCACTATAGTACCACTATTGTTTGTACCACTATTGTACCACTATTGTACCACTATTGTACCACTATTGTTTGTACCACTATTGTAACACTATAGTACCACTATTGTACAACTTTTGTACCTTTATTGTACCACTATTGTACCACTATTGTACCACTATAGTACCACTATTGTTTGTACCACTATTGTACCACTATTGTACCACTATAGTACCACTATTGTACTACTATAGTAACTCTATAGTACCACTATTGCACCACTATTGTTTGTACCACTATTGTACCACTATTGTACCACTATTGTACCACTATTGTACCACTATAGTACCACTATTGTACCACTATTGTACCACTATTGTACCACTATAGTACCACTATTGTACCACTATTGTACCACTATTGTACCACTATTGTACCACTATAGTACCAATATTGTACCACTATAGTACCACTATTGTACCACTATTCTAGAAGTTAAGGAAACCAACAATGACGGAAATCCCAGACAACAGACACAAATAAATATTTATATTTACTGAAATGAACATTTATAATATGACTGTGGTAAAACGGTATTTATTGGTTGAGTATAAATTCAATGGTGACGGCGTAACAATTGTTCTTAAGAACCGTACAAAAGGCACTGAACTCTTCATAAGAACTGTACATAGAAACTGTGCATCGGCTTTGTACATAAAGCCTGCATATAAGAGTTGTATAAAAGAATTGTACATAAGAAATCTTTATAAGAACTGTAAATAACTGCTGTACATTAGTACTCCACCTAAAGCCTGTAATCTGGACGACCTCTTTTTTTTTTCTTCTAATTTGATCAATTCACCCTTGTCCCTATTTCCTTTTACCTAAACATAGTGCGTCTAAAAAAAATACTTGACAAAATAATGATACAGGGATCATGTATGGTCTTAAGGATCTTACTAAACTAAAATCGTCATAATATAGTTTTAGGTATACACTCGGATGTTTGATTAAACCTTACACTACCCTCTCATTTATTCTTCCCCGTATTCAGATCCAATAAGCAGTACAAAGTATAAACAATTTGTCATATTATAGAACAGCACTAACAAGCACCTCAGATCTGGCCCATCCTCTGCAACATTTGTATTTTTCAGATTTCTACTTTTGTTTAATCATTCCTAAAATTCTTTACTACTTGAGAAAATGAAAAAAAAACTGCCTCTGTAAATGAAATTCCCCACCAACGAACTACTCAAATAAAGTGCGTCAATAAAGAGATAAGTATGTTGATGATAATAAAGATGGGCATTGTTTAGTCTGTTGTACTCAGAATAACATTCATTAAATGCAGCAAGAAATATGACAACATCCGGGACATTTGTAGATGTTATAATTGTTATGGCTATATATATAAAATATATATTATAGATAATATATTATTGATATTTAATATAATTTAGTGAGTGATAGGTATGCAAGGACATTCAAGAAGATTTAGATGACTTAATGTAATTTTGAGCGCAATAGTTAGAAATTAAACACTAGAAAACAAAACGAAAACAAGAAAACCATAAAAACAAAGTTTTTTACTATACTCCCTTTCTTTGTAAACAAAGTTTACCATTTCCACTTCACTACAAAACTCTATTTTCGAATCGGTAATGTCGGCAAATACATACCTAATTATAACGATTGCGCATTTTTTTTTAATGCATGAAGCCACGATTGTCGCTTCGCTTTTGCGCATCCTTTTTTTTCCAGCTTTGTCCCTCAAAAAACATAAAAAGATAACTCGCTTTGTTTCGGCTATATTGTGTCGTTTTCATTCTATGCATCTATATATTTCGTAAAAACGAACATATCCGAAAAGTTTACTTACTTCCGTCTCTTCCGGGAGAGGCAGCCATGTTGGACATGGAATATATTATTCCTCGATTCGCAAATTGGTCGAATGAATTCGTGACTATTCCAAACGCTATGATGCTGACAATTTGATAGAATGTATTGTTAGTCGGGACAAGTCTGCTGGTCAAGTGTCGGCTCGATTGGACGACGGGAAGTGGTCGAAAAATCGATGCAAAGTTTTGCTATCAAAGCAAGCAAGCAAGCAGACAGACAGACAGAAAATACAAATTAATAGAAAGGGAGTAAAAATATGGCTGTGCATACACTTAGATCTATACTAAAGTATAATCCATGGATTCACAAGGGAGAGGGGGAGTTTCCCATTTCTGTAAAACACCGTGAATCGAATTTATTTTGAATATTGTAATGCATATACTTTGATTGAAGAGCATAAATCCATTTCTTAGAATATCTATACCAAACTGTGTCATTAATTATTACTATAGGCCTAATTGAAAAAAATAAATGAACATTTATAACTTTTTGCTTCAATTTCAATTAGTTAAAATATTTGCAAATCTAACATCAACTGAATTACTGTCCGTCACCCCTGTTAGAGTCTGGGCCACCAACTATAGAACTATATCCTGGTTAAATTTTTTACTTTCAATTTCAAGATTCAGCCCAGTTTTATGTAGTCAGACTCAAGGTCACTTTGCCGGCTGTTTTATTGGCCGGTTTCTAAAATGTTTCACATCTACTTTTCTAACGACTGACTATTAAAGTGTCTAAATAAGTAATTTCGTGACGAAAATGTAACTGTGTAACCCAACGTGGTCGTGGGAAATGAAACCTCAACAGTAGATTCTTGTCAATAGCTACGTTAGGCTGTCTCCGAGATAACCATTGAGTTCAATGGCCATAGCCAGACTAATCAGCGGAAGTTGAAGTGGCCCTCTCGCCTTAATAAGGCTCGCCTCAACGTGCGTCTTTCCTGTAAGTATTATTTGACGTTCTTTTTTTAAAATAGTTTTCATTTGATCCTCCCTCTTCCTGTCCTTTTATGAATTTATTCAAATAACGCATACAAACAAACATACACACACACACACACACACACATATTTACAAGCTAAATTGCAAGGCGCGCCCTGGGAAAAAATTACATACGCTTATAAGTCTGGCCACATAGATAAACATTTTATAAACTACAATGAACAAAAAGCTATAATAATTAAAAAAATATAATTATTTATTATTTACTAAGAACATTTAGAAAAGTAATTTAAATAAATATTGAAATTTTTTTTTTTAAAAAGGCAAGTAATTTTAAAAACATTTCAGGAAAGCTTAAAGTCCTAAAATTCTATACAAGCTTTAAAAAAAAAGTATTACTAGAAATTTTAAAAAGTAGCCTACCTATTGCAATTACATAAAAGAAAAAAAAGTTCTCAATGGTGATAGAACCCAGGTCACCCGCATAGCAGTCCGGGACGCTAACCACTTAACTAAGGAGACTCATGCAGGAAGCTAGATGGCAAAAGTAAAATATGAGACAATGAGTTCTCGTGCCTTTAAATTCACTAATGGGAGTCAGATTAGACACAAACAGCGTACTTTTATATGTGGACGTAGAGGAGGAATACGTTTAAATGAATGAAAGGAGTACAGGGAGGGGGGTAAATCTACCTCTGTGTTTGGAAATGTAAGATCTTTAAATAATAAAATAGATGAACTGGATTGTTGTTGCAATTATCGGTTTCAGTTCCGTGAAAGCTCTTTAATATAACAGAAACATGGCTCCACGAAACTTCACCAGATACTTCTGTGGACCTAGAAGCATTATATCTGCTTCGATCAGACAGAACAGAACCATCAACAGTGGAAAAAGTAATTGAGGAGGACTGGAAACCTATATAAACAAACAATATTGCAATATCAACAGCATTACACCCAAAAGAAGGATATGCCCACCAGGCGTAGAATTATTGTGCGTCAGCCTAAGGCCATAGCGGCTGGTCCAGCGGTTAGTTCACCGGGCTGTCAACAAAAAAAAAACAAAAACTGAAAGGTCGCGGGTTCTATCCCTGCCATCGACGGATCCCTGTCGCCCTGCAGGAGTTTTGGGCCTAGTGGACGTAAACTTATAAGATAAAGAGAATTCACACAAATATATGGAACATTTGTTTACATCCCACAGCAGCCAACACAGGCATCGCTATCGACCAGTTACTGGACACTATAAATGACTCTATTAGTCAAGACTTCACACAGACAGAAATACAATAGTGAATACTAATGATAATTTTTCTTTTTTGATAAATTGTGTGATTGTGTGCGTGCATGTCTATTTTTATAGATTTATGTGCTTGAGTACGAATAGTTCTTTTATATTGTTTAAAATATGCTGAAAGACGAAACATCTGTAATCAAGATAAATTTTCATTTGTTTGGATCAATTTTATCTTATATTATATGCATATATATATATATAAATATTAACATGACCATTAGTGGCTAGGTTGATATGTGGAAGAAAGGTTCTAAAAGCAAAAATTTTGTCTAACACTAACACGAAAGATGCATGTTTAAATTATATTTAACCTTTTAAAATAAATGTTAGCATTAAACACCTAAGAGCAATCACAGATTCATGATAACAAGGGAGAGCAATCTACTTATATCTACAATACAATTTGTAAGCGTCACAAAACACTTAACTGTGTACGCCAAAAAATCCATTTCTCCATTTGTCTCCGTAATCTATTGCATTCGAAGAAAACAACCATTAATTCAATGGCACGTGGCATTCCTGTACTTCGCCAAATTTAAATTTAAAGAATTAATTTAAAAACAACCCCTTCGTTTAACTAACCAGCTTTGTCTAAGTCATCATCATCATCTGTCCTTTGGGTTCCTTGTGGAACATAGGGCCTCTGTCAAAGCACGCCACTCTTCACGGTCTCTTGCTAGTCGCTTCAATTCTTCCCAGCTCTTTCCAGTTCTTTCGGTTTCATCCAATATGTTACGCCTCCATGTTCGCTTGGGTCTTCCTCTATGCCGTTTACCCTGGGGATTCGACTCTAAGGCCTGTCTAGCTCTGTTGTTGTTATCTTTCCTGAGGGTGTGTCCAATCCATCTCCACTTCCTTTCCATGATTTGTTGTTCTACTGTTCTTTGTCCACACCTCTCCCACAGCTTGGAGTTTTCTACCTTGTCGAACCATTTTATTTTCAGTATATTTCTTAGGCATCTGTTAACAAAGGTTTTGTCTAAGTAAAGTGTAATTATTGTGTACCGGTAACGTGTAATTATTGGTCAAACTTATTGAACAAACGTCCAATAGCGACAGACCAATGGGGACACAGTTATAAGGAGCGTGGATTTGAGCTGTTCCGAAGCTAACAATTGTAGAACGATCTCCTATCATTGAAAAGCCGCCGTCTTCTAGTACTTTTCCTCATCTAATTGCATGTAACCGTTAAAGTTGGGTAGACCCCAGGACTTTCGGAATGCAAGTCAAGCCTGCTACCTTTATACCACATCCCCCCCCCCCCCCCCCATAACTTATGGATAAAGTTGAATGAATTCCCATTAAATTTCGGATCATATCTACAATAATATGTAAATAGAGCGTACTGAGCTTGATTAGATGTGATAGCATGGAGTTTCGCAAACAAATAACAACCATCTTAATCCTAATCTTCATCATATTACGGACCTTATGGATCGGAGGAAAATTCTTGTTATTGTTGGGTTCTTTTGTGTTGTTTAGTTTATTTTTTTCTTCTTATGTTGTAAAGGAGATCTTAATAAAAAGTTGACACTTTCTGTTACACTGAAGATGGATTTATAAGTTTGCGAAACATTCATTCATCCTGAATCTAACATGTTCTGCCATCTGTTCAACTTACCGTGACAAACAACACTTTGATATATGTAATTTATATATGGGAGTATTGGGAGTATAACCTTCAACACACCTCTACCCATACACACACGTATAACCTTCAACACACCTCTACCCATACACACACGTATAACCTTCAACACACCTCTACCCATACACACACGTATAACCTTCAACACACCTCTACCCATACACACACGTATAACCTTCAACACACCTCTACCCATACACACACGTATAACCTTCAACACACCTCTACCCATACACACACGTATAACCTTCAACACACCTCTACCCATACACACACGTATAACCTTCAACACACCTCTACCCATACACACACGTATAACCTTCAACACACCTCTACCCATACACACACATTTATTTCTATGTACAGTTCCTGTTGTTTTCTTTTCAAAAAGATGTATTTTACAAGAAGACAACGTTGAACGAAGGGTATCGGATGGTAGGGGGGCATAATCGTACCAGTTGGAGAGCGACACCAGGTTTGTATGTATGTACCTGAGATCTCAAAACAAGGGGCCATAACCGATGCCTTGACCCGAGTACCTCTCTCTGTGTAAATTTGTGTCAGATTGTGTGTGTGTGTGGATAAACGTTATGTCCACGTGTTTGGCGTATGTCTATATGGATGTGTCAGTAAACGTTTTGTATGCGTGTATCTATCTATGCACATGTGTACGCAGGCTTAAATACTACATTTAAATTTCTTTTAAGAGATAAAAACTTTCATTTTTTGTTCCTTTAAATTGCAGGCCAACTGATAAGGGAAGAAGACGCTGAGTCAAACGTTTAATTACGGCCTACATTTTGACTGGAACATTAAAAATAGTGTCTAGGATCACGTAGAAGGTATTGGCCCTACCGCATTCTGACATAATTTATTGGTGCTGCTATTTCTCATTCGTGTGATTATGACTAATAAATGTTATAAATTTAGCCTAAATTTTAAAAATTTCCCCTTCTTCAATTCCCTCCCCTCCCTAGTAAAAAAAAACAACAACATAAAATAATGTTGACTACTACTAATCATAAACAGGAGAGTACGAAGTTTAAAAAAAATGTGAAGAGAAATGCTGGAGGCGATAGTTAGCAACCCATTCAACTGAATCTGTATTTTACTTTTTTTTTTTTTGTTGTTGTTGTTGTGATAGTGAGAATTTTACGATATTGAGGTTTGCTAATACCTAATTAGGCAATGAATAAACTCTAAGAGTGACTGAGAGAATTAGTTAATTCAAAGTTATTACTTATTGAATTTGCTAGAGATTTAGTTCTTATTTTTAAAAAAAATACACTATATATGCAATATAATTAGTGTTTTGATTTCATTACTTTCTGTGTCTTATAAGATACAGTTGCTCCTTTTAATATTTTAAAACGAAAAGACAAAAATAATTCTGCAACGTTTTTAGACTGGTTTAGGCTCATTAGGGCGAAGTGCATTTGTAAGAGCACAATTTGCATTGAATAAAAAGCTTTCATTACGTGTACACAGAGGCTCTGACAAGGGTTTGGGAATTAACATTTCTTTTTATCAGACATAATATTATTGCCTTTTATTCAAACTTCGCTCTTAAAACGTTTATTTTGCCCTTTTGAACCCATCAAAAAGTATATCCGACTGTTGTATATCTTCTGTTTGCAGGGTGTACGAGTCTGTACGACTTGAACGAGTGTGTGTTGTAATTGCGTCACAAGAGTGGCGCAACTTTGTGAAGTCAGCATGTGCAATACAGCCTTACAGGGCACGTGACAAACAAGATGACGTCATTTTATAGAGGCTATAATTCACTTACAAGTATAAAGTCTGTAAATGAGTAAATAGTAATACGTATGGCGGATTAGTCATAGTACTAACCCACAATGGAAATCATTTCTAGATTATAAACGAATTACAGACAGTAATGTTTCTTATAAGCCAAACTTGATTGTAAAGTAGGCCTACAGTCTATAATTCACAATTCACAATAAAAATGCAATTGGCCTAGTAAACAATTCTAATTTTCCTTTGTCATAAAATATTTTACTTCTAATTTGATTTTAATGGCAACGAAAAGCAAAAGAGCATTAATTAAATTAATATCGGGTACCCTAGTATTGGACCGCTTAGTGCAAGCATGTCTTCATTAAAGTTTAGGCCATACCACACAGTCGATATTCCATCATTAGGCTATCCTTTATTGAATTGATGTACATTAGATATAGATTAAGAGTGATTTAAAGAGTGTATTCATTCATTTGTTCATCAAATATCACTCCACAAACCGTCCAGGATTTCTTAGGTAATAATAACCGTCAAAAAATAACATCCAAAAAAATAAACACATATTTATTTCTAGTTGTCATGACTAATGGGGGATAACTCTGTTTATGTTAAACAAACAATTGCGCAATATTTGCCGACGTTTACGGTTCTTTTAGCAGCGTATTTACAAATACCCCATCAGTCTCGCCCCATATTAAATACCTACACATAACATTAGCCCCCCACCCCACCCCCATATACAAACACATTAAAAAAAAAATCTGTCAAGGTTAGTTAGCTGCGACGCAATCGCAGACGTGTTTGCCCAGAGTAAACATAAACTATTAAACAATCTTTTGAAGATAAATACAACACTTAAATAGGGTCGTCTGAAAATGATTTCAGTCAGACATGTCACATGGGGATAGCGAAAGTCTGCAAATTTTGAACTACTGCTGAGGGAGTGAGGGAGATAAATCGACGGATAGTTTGATAGGCCTAGATAGATATGCAGACAAACAGATAACTAAATAAGCAGATAGATGGATAAATATTTATGCAGATAAACAGATATCAAATAGACAGATAGATAGATAGATAGATAGATAGATAGATAGATAGATAGATAGATAGATATGCAGATAAACAGATAACAAATAGACAGATAGATAGATAGATAAATAGATAGAGAATGAGTTATATACATATATCAGTGCCAGCACCTCGGGGGGGGGGGGGCAGAGGGGGGCATATGCCCGTGGGCGGCTTTTCCAGAGGGTCGGCAAATGTAGTCTAAATATGGCAAATATAGCACTAAACAAGTAGTTACAGTATGCAAGGGGGCGGCGCTGAAACGTTTGCCCTGGGGCGCCACATAAGCTTGTAAAGGCACTGATATATATATATATATATATAGAGAGAGAGAGAGAGAGAGACCGAGATATATATAGATAGATAGATAGATAGATAGATAGATAGATAGATAGATAGATAGATAGATAGATAGATAGATAGATAGATAGATAGATAGATAGATAGATAGATGATAGAGAAAGATAGATATTCACTCCTGAATGATACATTCCACGCTGATTATTATCCCACCCATTCTTAGCAACGTTTTTTTTTAATTAAATAAAGCACGATTGAAGCTGTTTTTGTTTTTATACTAAAGGTGAATCAGCTACACTTAATAGAACTGGCTCACGTCTGCTAGTATAGGCTGGTTCCTATAATTCCGGAACTAAACTGCTTACAGTATATCTGCACCAACTTGAACTCGGAAAATAATTTAACTCATAAGAGTCATAAAATCTTTAGACCAGGACCCTAAAACATCGGACTGCGAGGACCAAATACGGTTCGTCAAAGTCCTACCCGACCCGCCTGTGTTCTCAATATAAGATATTATGTGCAGTTCACATTAAAATTATATCTTTCATTCTAGCGAGGAACGTTAAACTGGCCCAGATTTTAAAAAAGTTTGAGGACCTCTGGTTTAGGCTAGGCCTATATGCTTTTTAAGCACTTCGGTACTTTTTTAGTAAAGCGGTATAGATAAATACTTTTATTAACCCTTCCCGTACCGACCTACTTCTATCTATGCTGCCTTCAGTCCCGCTATATACGCACCCGGGACTGTAAGGGTTAATTAATGTGAAAAGCCAAAAAACTGCGCGAGATTTTTATTTAATTAAAATACTCTTTGTCGTGAAATGGTTAAATATTATTACGCTCTTCCCACACGAGACAAACATGACGGGTATTCCCGGAACTAATTATGGCAACGCCAACGTTCCGGATACATGCGTGGGGGGGAGCTACCGGTAGTTTATTGACCATCTTCTTCTCTGTTGTAGTTGTAGCGTATCAATATTTGCTTTACCCACGCGGACCTTTGACGTCATGACCAATCTTCAATGGTAACCGGAACCCTAAGGTGTCGTCCATAAAGGACGACCACAGAGAAAGTGGGAGGTTATACCAAGTTATAAGTTTAAAAGCTGATGTTTTGACGATGGGGAGGAAGTAAAAGAACTTGTCATTATGCTGAACTATTAAAATATCACTTTTTACAGTAGGCCTACTATTTAAAACATAAACTATAATATTTAATTTATATGCCCTATGCCCTAAATATGGGCATATATATTTATAAGACTGTAAAACTGTCATTGTTCCCAATTCCGTACTTTCAAGCCTTATAAAAGTAAAGTATCCCGTCGGACCAAGATGATCCATAGGGCCTGTGAATCAGCGTTCACCAGTTTCCGTGGCCACGGCATACTAGGTGATTGTGTGGCCAGCACTATGCACAGCCGCCTTTACTTTACCCCAACTTAGGTCAGGTACTCATTAGAGCTAGGTAGACTCAGGGACAACCTCCAGACCCGGGGAAAAATCATAGCCTGCACCAGGATTCGAACCTAGGACCTTCGGTACGCCAGTCGAACGCGCTGCCACGCCCACCGTGCCCCATGCAAGCCTTAAAGACAAAGTTATTTTCTCAATGTAGGGCATATATTATATGTTTTTAAATTGTCTTTTTTTTTTAATATACCATGATAAACTCATGTAATAAAAGGTTTATGTCCAATTGCGTTTCTACCGTAGAAATTCTCTCTGGTAGGTGAGGGAGTATATAAATCTTTAGGCCTACAATTTTTATTTAGCAGATTTTATGATAAATGAAAATGTCAGTTAGAAGTTTATAGGTTGGGTATATAGGGGTATCCACCAGTTACCATTATATCCCTCCCATTCCATCGGTGTAACTGATTTATAAAGATAATAATATCGATGAGAATATATGTAGTAGTATAATATAGGCCTGATTCCAAAACAAATTACTAAGGTTGTTCGCTGGTTCGCTAATGCAGAATATCTAGGAACATTTTTAATCAACACAATATGTTGCTGAGGTGAAAATATGATCAAATATTCACGCTATTTCTCAGGAAATAGTCCAAATAGCTATCGAAACAAACTGTCCTTGGAAACCTAGTTCAGCTCCATGCATTCACTGGAGACTGATCCCAGTGGAACCCGTTTCAGATTAACAGGACGAGGGAAAACACCGCGGTCCGCCATTCGCATCAGGTAGATGTGGCTCTCAGCCCAAAAAAATATACGTATCTGGGAGAAGGAACACTTTGATTACAAACCCTCACTGCCCTGTGGCCAAACCCAGGCATGGGATAAGTGCTAGGGTTGTAAATTACCAAATAAAATAAGGATTCGGGCCGGAGCTCATAATGCAGTGTGCCTGTCTGCAATGCAGATAATGCCAGGATGTGCAGGCAACGCTTTTCACACTATGGAGTGGCAACCCAAAATTAAAAATTGTTCAGTAAATTTATCAATAGAAACGGTGAAAAATTAAATTCACCGTAAGTTGCAAATAATAGCATAGATCTCCATAATATATAGATCTATATTTGATAATAGGCCTATAACTTTATAGGACCATACATATCAGAGATATACTTTTAAATTATTCGTAGATCTTGTACACTTTAGACAGGCATAAACAGTGGCGAAACAGTTGTCTATAGCATGGTTCACAACCTAAGGCACGCGTGTCAAACTTGACACGCAGAGCGATTTTAAGTGGCACGCGAGAGACCTCAAAGAGGTGTTTTTTTATTGATTAAAAAAAAACATTTTCAGGTTCTGAATGAGGAAAGCCATTTGCTATTCTCAACTGCTAGGCATTCACTCTTTTACTTTTAGCTTTTGGTTCAACTTACATTTGTGAATAGATTTTATCGCACATGAAAGCTATTTTAAGCATACAAAGAGTTCATTTGACTGCACATGATCGCTCATTAATTTATACAAACTAATTACATTTAAAAGAGTTTTTATGCTCATCTTCTTTAATTCACATAAATATAAGTAATTCTAAAACAATTTTTTTTGTATTATTGATTTAATAAATATCAGAGACGTATTTAATATCACTATATTATGTAATTTCTGTAATTATTCATGTTTAAAATATAGGCTAAACTCCTTAAATGGACAAAACAACACTTAATGCAGGAAATGTTTATTTACAACTGTTTTACGTAATTTTTTTTATCCTCTAATAATTAAATCTTGTAATGAATATCATAATGTTTGATAAATAAATAATAGTTAGTCAGTAATATTTGTTATATTACAATATATAACTTGTTTCGCATCACTAGAGCATCAACTGTGTAAACGTTTTTTTAATTAAAGGGAGATAATTAACCCGTTTTATTTAAGCATTTCTTTTTATTCTTTTATAAAAAAATAAATGGCTTATAATTTGTAACTTTGAAATGATCAAACTGTAAAAAATATTTGAAAATTATATAAATATTATACGACTAAAGAATTTATATGTATATCTTAAAACATTACATCAACTACACAGTTTGTATGATTACTACGTATCAATTCCTTGAAATGATAATGACTCGAGAAAAAACTGTATAATAAATAATGCTATAAAAGACTTCTCAGATAAACTGAGATAATTGAAAAGTCTTAACGATTATGCATGCATAAAAGGTCAAAAAGAAGATCATTTCCGGTCTTATTCGATCATTTTCTTCGAAACATGTTTGTGTGCTACGTTACTGGTTGAACGAAAATATGTAGAGAATAAAACTTTATTTCATTTCCAAAAGAAGGCGCCAAAAGAAAACGATGGATTGTGAATGAAGAATCACCTATTTATAATCTTAAACTAATGGGCCGTATTGCTGCTGAGAGTTAACACCCTTGCCCCTTATACAAGTCAATCTTATATACCGTAATTGTAAAGATAGCTGCTGAAAGTTAACACCCTTGCCCCTTATACAAGTCAATCTTATATACCGTAATTGTAAAATGGGCAAGGGTGTTAACTCTCAGCAGCAATACGGCCCATTGATTGATGCAAAAGAATTTTCTTGGTGTTTTCTTATGAATCTCCGCATTGTGTTTTTTTTAATTACCAAGGACGCAACTCTTGACTAACTTATTTTATAAACAAAAGCTACATTTAGCCTAACGCGACTAACACTTTAAGTATTAATTATCGCCTACTAACTTTTGATGTTAAAAACGTATTTCTCATAACTAATCTTGTAGCCGTTGTATATTTCTAAAAGACCAGAACTGGCTGTTGATGTCGAAATCAATTGTCAAACAGCAACAAAAGCATGGTTTTTGTTTACGAAAATGGCGGTAAATTTCACCGGAAGTTCACGATCATCCCAGTTCAAAAGGTCACACCTAATTAAGACTTGTCAATAATATAATTAACATTTTCAAGTGTTAGATCCTCATCTTGACTAACAAATAATAAAGTTTAGACAATAATTACCATGCATTTGAAAGCTTAATAATAACATTGTATTTGATATAAATATATAGGATGATAATCACAAACACGTTATTTTTGGATGAAATATTAAAAGCTTGAACATTTTTCTCTGTATGTAATCTCCTTTGATTTTGGCCTTTGTCTTGCTACGGGGTTAAATTAAATTGTACTATAAAAATAATTTTATAAAATTATAGGCTAACAAACTGTGGCGTAGCTAGTGATTTGGGGGCCCGGGGGGCTTGGCATCTTTAGAGCCCCCCTGCAAAAAAATTTCGGACACTCCCTTGGGGGCCCCTGCAAATATTTTTTCGGACACACCTTTGGGGGCTCCCCTCAAGTAGGGGCCCGGGGGGACTTTCGAATTTGGACACACCCCCCTCCCCTTGCTACGCCACTGCTAACAGAGCAGATTGACTTTTAGGCTGTTGGCACGCTGAATGATTTAGAAATCCTAGTTTGGCACACTGTTAGGTTGCCGACACCTGGTCTATAGAATACGAAAAGTCTGAAAAGTTTAAAAGTCTGGAGATTTTTGTTTATTAGTCTCACCGTATTAGTTTAAAACTTTAACACAATGTGTTTGGTTATCCGTTTTTCCGGCATTCTTTTACGTGATAGTCTTTTTTTTTTCTTTACAAAATAATGTGTGCACAGTTTATACTTAGATAGGTTAAATTGGCGTAGTCAGGTGGAAAGGGTGAAGAAAAACATGAAAAAATAACTTCTTCACCAGGAAATCCATCTAGGTCTTTAGTGAATATATGTTCCAAAACCAAATTCCTTGTTAAAGCTAGATAATAGATAAACTAGTTAAAATACGGTTATTAAAGACATTTACCAATAGTTGCTAGATTTAATTATGCATTTTCATTCCCCATTATCATGCATTATTATACATTTAATATATGTTTAACTTTATATATAATATATATCTATCTATCTTGGTGCAAATTTCTCTAGACGTAATTAAAAATCTCTTGGTTCCACTATCTGCTTCGGTGGACTAGAGCAACTGACAGCCACGGCGCAGTTCATTATCGGACTTGTTGTCTGAATCCTCCCAATCATAACATTTGAGAACGAAGAAGAAGAAGAAGAACTATCTGCTTCTACACATAGTATTTTGTCATTCTTGTATACTCTGTTATGTTTTCAACAGATTGCTTATTCTAACTACATGTTCCAACCAGAGAAGCCTTTTAAAGGCTAGTAGACCAAGCTGTGATACTTAGTTCCTGTCTACCCAGGAGATTGCAAAAGTCAAACGCATGTTCCGCCGATGAGAAATAATTGCCCGGTTCAAAAGTCTAAGATAAGCAATATGAGATTATTGTCTAAAAAATTAATCAATTTGCAATTTTGGTCAAAACTGCTAAGAATCTTTCGTCTAGGTTTATGATTCATCCGTTTATCTCTATGTGTGCGTGTTTCATTTACAATGAAGACTGTAGATATAATATTATGTTTTGCCACTGTATAGGTACTGCTATTATGTTCTGCCACTGTATGGGTACTGCTATTATGTTCTGCCACTGTATGGGTACTGCTATTATGTTCTGCCACTGTATGGGTACTGCTATTATGTTCTGCCACTGTATGGGTACTGCTATTATGTTCTGCCACTGTATGGGAATTGCTATTACCATCTGCTATTGTATGGGAATGCTATTACCATCTGCTATTGTATGGGAATTGCTATTACCGTCTGCTATTGTATGGAAATTATTATGGGTATAATATGGGTATCACCATTACATTCTTTTGCTGTATGGGTATTGCTATTATGTTTTGGAGCTGTAGGGGTGCTGCTATAGGTATCACAATTATTTGTAATATTCATGTGTGTGTTTTCCCCTACAAAGTTTGCTTATTATCTGGTATGTACATAATCTGCTGCAGGTATTTATCATGGTTAAACTTTGAAGTTATTGTTTATTATACTAAAACTACTAACTACATGCGGAATAGGGGGAAAAGATTTTAGTTAAAGATGAATAGATTATAGTCATAGTTGAATAGCATGCTGACGCGGACTGTTTTTACTAACATGCAGTAGAACCCAAGATTTATTAAATCTTTGTTTTATTTTAAGATTTAAAAAAAAGTATTGTATTTTAATATCTACAAGATTTTTAAAGGTCTTTTTGTATTCTAATATATAAATAAATACATGATTTTATGTTATTGATTTAAAAAAAGTGCTTGTCGAATAAGGTTGACTGTTCTGGTTTAAAATCATTTTCCATTCCATATGTAAAAAAATGTAAATAAAACCATTTATTAGTTTTGGCTTTGGCAATAAATAAATAGAATGGATAGATTATATATAATAATTTTTAAAAAGTGTATAAAATGATCTACCTTAGTTATATTTGTGAAAAATGTATTATACCAAAATAAATTTGTAAAACATACCAAAATTAAATTTGTAAAAAAAAACTTTATTAAATTTGTTAAACATCTTAATTAAATTTGTAAAACAATATACTTTAATTAAAGTTGTAAAACATTTCAATTATTCAGGTTCTACTGTAGTTCTGTTACTACTAACTGGGCTGTTAGGTAGTAGGAGAAGGAATTGTTTCACTGGTCTCTGAAAGCCATATCTTTTATGATATTCAGGTTCCATTTAGTTCCGAATCTCACAGCCTGGCTCATGTATGGCTCCTCGTGCCACACCCTGGACAACAGCTTTGCCTGGCTGGCTAAACTACATGATCAATAGTTCTTTCTAGTTGATTTGTATTTATTTTATTCATATAATTAGCTGCAATATTCTGTTATAAAAGTGAATGATTTTCTAATTCTATATTCCATTCCCGTGTGGAGTTACTGATCTCCCATCGGGCGCCTCCCCAGGTGGCGGATCGGGGAAAGCCCACCAGATATGGTAGGTACCGGGGAAATCAAATACCCGGGGCGGACCAAAATCAGTACCTGCTGCCTTGCAGGAAGTGGAGGGATCCACAAAGGCTAGGGAACATAACCCGAAAAAAGGCAGCTATCCTGAGAGCTGAGAGGGGAACTCCTCCCTAGACGGTTATGCGCTAGGCTAGCAACCTGCCATGTAAAAAAACATAAAGCTACAGAAACAGCAACAGAAATATCCAAAAGCCAAACTATTATGGGAGCTCAGCTGAGGGTTGAGGCTGTGATGCCTGATATGACGAGGCGAGATGAAAGCCGAAAGGAAGTCTCTCCTCTGACACAATCCTTGGCGACCCCTCGAAAAGAAATCATAATTGGAGCATGGAATGTACGCACCATGTACGAATCAGGAAAAACTGCCCAAGTAACCAAAGAAATGGTACGCTATAAAGTCAACATATTGGGTGTAAGTGAAATGCGGTGGACTGACTCGGGAATGGTAACTCTGGCATCAGGCCAAACCATAGTTTACTCTGGAAGATCTGACGGTCAGCATCAGGAAGGTGTAGGTATTATCATGGACAAGCAGACAAGGAAAAGTCTGTTGAGCTGGGAGCCAATTGATGCCCGAATAATCAGAGCAAGATTTTTCTCAACATATGCTAAGATTACTGTCATACAGTGCTACGCGCCCACAGAACAAGCAACAGAAGATGAAAAAGACATGTTCTATCATAACCTGCAAAGTCAGATAGATAAATCTCCTCGACATGATATTATGATAATCATGGGAGACCTAAATTCAAAGATAGGATGTGACAACAGTGGTTATGAGTATTGCATGGGCAAGGAAGCCATGGGGGAAAGAAACGACAATGGCCAACGCCTCATTGATATATGCCTAGAGAATGGCCTCCCCGCCGAGAACCTACCTTGACGTGGTGACGGGGCATACTGGCAAGTGGGCCAGGCCAACAGGTTCGCAGCCTACATGCATGTTTGTAGGTTTCTGCGTAGGGCTAGCAACCCACCAGTGTAAAAAACTACCTTGCTACAAAATCATCAACAAAATCAATTACATGCCTGCCATTTTCAGAGAAGGGAGGCCCTGTCAACGGGATTATGAAGCAGGTCAGCCAAACCCGAAAGGGAGCTGATAGGCAGACTACCTCCTTCTCTCTGAGGAAGAATACCCAGGTTGGCAACTGGAATGTGAGAACAATGTATGAGATGGGGAAGGCCCACCAAGTAGCTTCAGAAATGAAAAAATACAATATAAGTATACTAGGAGTGAGTGAAGCGAGATGGATACTGTCAGGAAAAACAAAACTATCAACAGGTGAAACCATTCTTTACTCAGGCCACGAGGATGAGAACGCTCAACACACAGAGGGAGTAGCCATAATACTATCACCACAGGCTAATCAATCACTTATAGAGTGGCAACCGGAAGGGTCTCGGATAATAACAGCATCTTTCAGGACTTTCAAGAAGGGGATCAATCTCAATGTTATACAGTGCTATGCTCCAACAAATGAACAAGAGGATGAAATAAAGAATAATTTCTATAGTAAACTACAGACAGTTCTAAATAGATGTAAAGATAAAGACTTAACAATAGTGATGGGAGACTTTAATGCAAAAATAGGCTATGATAACCAAGGATATGAGGAGATAATGGGGAGACAGGGCTTAGGAATAAAAAACGAAAATGGAGAGTTGTTTATTAATTTTTGTGCAGATAATTCATTAGTAATAGGAGGCAGCATATTCCAGCACAAGGATATTCACAAAGCCACATGGATGTCACCAGATCATCATACACACAACCAAATCGACCATATTTGCATCAAAAAGAAATTCAGGCGCTCATTGCAAAACGTAAGAGTTTTCAGAAGTGCTGACGTAGCTTCTGACCATCACTTATTAGTGGGCCAAATTAGGCTACGACTTAAAAGACAAAGAGATTGCCCAAGACGCAGAACTCAATACAATGTCACATTTCTAAGGGAAACGAACGTAAACAATGAATTTAGAATTGAACTGAGAAATAGATTTAAGGCCCTAGAAGACCTGGAAGGAAATGACGACATAGGCACACAATGGGAATCAATAAAAGAAGCATGGAACACAACATGCAAGCAAGTGCTAGGGATAAAAACACACCACAATAAACCATGGCTTTCAGACAACACTCTCAAAAAAATTAAGCAACGGAAAGAAAAGAAAGTTGTTTTGATGAACAGCCGAACCAGGGCCTTGAAAAAAGATGCTCAAGAGAACTATACAGAAGCCAATAGGGAAGTTAAAAAAAGCATTAAAAAAGATAAAAATGATTATATCAACAACCTGGCAGCCGAGGCAGAAACAGCAGCATCTAAGGGAAACATAAAGGAGTTGTACAGTATAACAAAGAAATTAGCAGGCAAATTCCAGCAACAAAATAAACCCATCAAAGACAAAGAAGGTAATAAGCTAACAAATGCAGAAAAGCAGGAAAAGAGATGGGTAGAATATTTCAAAGAACTCTTAAACAGGCCTGCTCCCCTTAATACCCCAGATATTCAACCAGCTGAGAGAGACCTAGAGATAGACTGTAATAGACCTACTAAAGGAGAAATAAAAAATGCAATCAAAATGCTAAAGAATGGGAAGGCTGCTGGACCTGATGGAATACCAGCAGAAGCAATTAAATCAGACATTGAGTTATCAACTAATGTACTATACAACATTATTGGAAACATATGGGAAAAAGGAGAACTACCAAAGGACTGGAGAGAGGGATATCTAGTAAAGCTTCCAAAGAAAGGGGATCTTACAGATTGCTCTAACTATAGAGGGATTATGTTGCTATCAGTACCAGGAAAAGTTTTAAATAGAATAATACTGGAAAGGATAAAGAAAGCAGTTGATGGTCTTCTACGAGACGAGCAAGCAGGCTTTAGACAAAACAAATCATGTCTCGACCAAATAGCTACTCTTCGTATTATCATTGAACAATGCACAGAATGGAATGCTAGCCTATATATCAATTTTATAGACTTTGAAAAAGCCTTTGATAGTGTCGACAGAGAAAATCTATGGAAACTGTTGCGCCACTATGGTATTCCTCCAAAGCTAACTGACCTAATTAAAAACACCTATCACAATATGAGATGTCGAATCATTCATGATGGAAAACTAACAGAGGCATTTGAGATAGAGTCAGGAGTTCGACAGGGCTGTCTACTTTCACCATTCCTCTTTTTACTAGTAATAGATTGGGTCATGAAGAATACTACAGAAAATAGAAACAATGGAATTCAATGGAGCCTGTTTAAACAGCTTGAAGATCTAGACTTCGCAGATGACATAGCCCTATTAGCTCAAAGTCATAAGCAAATGCAAGAAAAAACTGCAATACTAGATTCCTGGGCACAACAGCTAGGACTTAAAATAAATGATAGAAAGTCCAAGATAATGAGAATAAACTCCAAAAGTACTGATGCAGTGGAAGTAGGAGGAAGGATGCTGGAAGAAGTAGACAACTTCACATATCTAGGAAGTATAGTTGACAAGGAAGGGGGATCTGGAACAGATATTAAAGTAAAGATACAAAAAGCAAGAGGAGCCTTTGCTATGCTAAAAAATATCTGGAAAACAAAACAAATTAGAACCAAAACTAAATTAAGAATCTTTAATTCTAACGTAAAATCTGTATTGCTATATGGCTCAGAAAGTTGGAGATTAACAAAGGGGGATTTGAACAAACTACAAACTTTTGTGAATGGCTGCCTACGAAGAATACTGGATATCAAATGGTATGACAAAATTACAAATGCAACTGTATGGGAAAGGACAGCACATATTCCATTAGAACAAGAAATACAAAAAAGAAGATGGAGATGGATAGGCCACACATTAAGGAAACCAACGACAAATTTGACTAGACAAGCTCTTTCGTGGAATCCCCAGGGTGCAAGACGAAGAGGTAGACCAAAGAACACCTGGCGGAGGGAAGTAGAAAAGGATGTGCAGGTGATCGGGAGAACTTGGAAGGAGTTAGAGAAGATAGCCAGAGACAGGAGGATATGGAAAGAGATTGTTGATGGCCTATGCTCCACTAGGAGATGATAATGGCGAAGAAGAAGAAGAAGAGAATGGCCTGGTTATAGGAGGTAGTGTTTTCCAGCACAAGAATATTCATAAAGCCACCTGGACCTCTCCTGACAACAGGACAAAGAATCAGATTGACCACATTGTCATCAACCAAAAGTGGAGAAGAAGTATGAAAGATGTCAAGGCGATTAGGGGTGCTGACATTGGTAGTGACCATAACCTTGTCTTATGCAAACTCAAACTCAAACTAAAGAAAGCTACCAAAACTACTAGTTACCAACTCTATGACTCTTCCAAATTAAAAGATACACTAGTAAAAAACCGTTTTGTGTTGGAACTACAGAATAGATTCAGCCTACTAGAAAATCTTTTAGAGGACGACATTAACACACACTGCGATAAGATTTTAAATGTATACACCGAAACCAGTAGAACAACACTAGGACACAAAACAAGACAGAGAAAGGAATGGATTTCAGATGCCACATGGAGCCTCATAGAACAAAGGAAAGAGGCAAAGCGAAAAATGCTCACCAAAAATGGAGAAAGAACTTCAGAAGCTAGACAGGATTACAAAAGACTCAACATTAGAGTAAAGCGAAGTGCAAGACAAGACAAAAGAGATTATATAGACAACATGGCACTAGAGGCACAAGTAGCAGCTGATAAAGGCGACAACCAAACAGTCTACAAAATCATTAAGTCCCTTACGGGAGGTCTAAGGAGCAAATCGACGACTGTTAAAGATAAAAATGGAAATAATCTGACGACAGAGAAAGACCAGCTCCAGAGGTGGGCAGAACATTTCGAAGATATCCTGAATAGACCGGACCCAGAAACAGAGGCTGTCATCACAGACACGGGTTTTGAGATTGAAGTGTCTAAAGGGCCCATTATGGAACAAGAAATAATAGAAGCCATTAAACAGACAAAAGGAAATAAGGCGCCAGGAGAGGATAGAGTTACGGCAGACATGCTCAAGTCCAGCCCAACCCTGTGTGCAAGAACACTTATAGGACTCTTTAATAAAATATGGGACAAAGAACATGTACCTACCTCATGGAAACGAGGGATTATTGTCAAAGTTCCCAAGAAAGGCGACCTAACCCTCTGTGAGAATTGGAGAGGCATAAACCTATTGTCTGTTACAGGAAAAATCTTTTGTAGAATCTTACTGATGAGAATGAGAACAGGAATAGAGAGAGTCCTACGTGAAGAACAAGCTGGTTTCAGAGCTGGAAGATCATGCAATGATCAAATTTTTGTCCTGCGTACCATAGTGGAACAGTCATTGGAATGGAACTCCTCTTTGTACATCAACTACATAGATTTTGAAAAGGCTTTCGATAGCATCCACCACCCAACACTTTGGACAATTCTGGAATCATATGGATTCCCAGGCAAAGTCATTAACATCCTGAAAGACATCTATACTGGAAACTAGTGCTGTGTACGCCATGAAAACCAACAGAGTGAATGGTTCCAGGTGAAAACAGGTGTCCGACAAGGATGTGTGATATCACCTGTTATCTTCTTAATAGTAATGGACTGGGTCATGAGGAGAGCTACTGCAGATAAACCTCGAGGCCTAGTATGGGGACTAACTTCCTATCTAGAAGACTGCGATTTTGCAGATGACATAGCTCTGCTCTCTCATTCTCAACCAGATATCCAGGAGAAGACAACAAGAGTAGAACAAATAGCCAAAAGTGTTGGCTTAAAGATCAACTCAGGGAAAACAAAAATCATGAAAGTTAAGACAAAGAGCTCTAAGAGGACAAGTGCCAATGGTGTGGAGGTGGAAGAGATTGAAAACTTCAAATACCTTGGCAGCTACATCTCTGCTAATGGAAGCATAGACATGGAAATCTCCACCAGACTAGCTATGGCAGCTCAGGCCTTCAACAAACTGGGGAAAATATGGAAGTCATCCTCTCTGCAACTAAGAACAAAACTGAAACTATACAAGTCAAATGTACGCTCAGTCCTTCTCTATGCTGCATAGACCTGGAAGACCAATACCAAAATTGAAGGCCGCCTTAGAGGGTTTGAAGGTAGATGTCTCCGACGTATACTAAGGATCAGCTGGGAGGACCACATCTCCAACATCGAAGTCCACCAAAGAACTGGAATAAGCTTCATTATCGATGAAATAATGAAAAGAAGATGGAGATGGCTGGGTCACATCCTCCGCATGGACAAAATGAGGCTCCCAAGCAGCGCATTGAAATGGACACCACCAGGAAAAAGACGAAGGGGAAGGCCAATGGGAACGTGGAGGAGGACAATGGACGAGGAAGCATTATCATGTGCAACAATTGTTACAATTTATGCATACTTTCAATAAATGTTTTTCATACATTGTATGCAGTTTATTTTTACAGTAATAATGAAAGAATTTGGTATTTATAATGCATTTGTTTTACGAGATTTTTAAAGCTTTTAAAAGTAAGCAGTTATTTCTGAGACTTGTATTGTAATTTCATCCTATTTCATTGTTTATAAATCAGATTTAATAATTTATCAATGATAATATTTTGAACCTTAAATATTTCAATTGTTTAAATTCTAATTTTCTTAACACAAATTTGCTAAGCATAATTATGTTTGCCTAACTTAATATACATATAATATATTATTATAACAAACTAGCAGATTTCATGTAATTAAGTACCATTTTATTTTGACATTTATGTAAAATAAAATTGTCCATAAAAAAAAACTATTTTTTCCAATTTTTTATTTATTTGTATAGTTAAGTTATTATAATTATGAAATTAATATAAAAGAAATACTTCTCAGATCTGAATAAAACCAAATTATGTTATAAAGAAATTTAATAGAATTATAAATGTCATAATAATTTAGCTTACGATCTGATCCAAATGCATATAGTGTCAATAACACTCAACTATTACTTTCTAAATTTTTCAAAATGAATTATTTTACTCTCTTTTAACAGCAAAATCAAAGCATAGTAAATAAAACAGTGGTCATAAAAATGATTTCTAATTAAGATAATTTCCCATCTACACCAATATCATTTAGTATTGTAAACTGCTATGGAGCAAGTAAATAATATATGGGTAGTGACTAAAGTAAGAATCAAAAACTCGAAATAAGACCCATCTTTGATTATAAAATAAAAGAGAAACCTAGAGTATTGCTAAATATATCGGAAGTATATAGTCAAGTGACTGTCCATGCTGTCGGGCAGACTCACTGATAGCTTGTAAGGAACACACGTATAGATATAGACTCAGAGACTATTATTAAAAATGTATATTATGTTGTTCTTATAATATATATTTGTTTTCATGGATGTGAAGTGAATATATAGTTAATAATATTAATAAATTACATATGCTGCAACAAGGAGTTCCTTTATTAATTTACAAGTTTAAATATATATATTGTGAAGTCGTCTGTTTTCAATGTATTGATAGACAATAATTCAGCAACTGTAGCAAATACACTCTGGAGAGACTGATTATTTTAATTGATGGTCCAACAATAATTAAGGACATCAACATAAACCTTCCTTGGTGATAATCTATAAGTTATCGGATGGTTTTTCAAAAATATTTCTTTTATTAGTTAATACAAAACTACACAAAGAAATGTAAACTTACAAATCTTCAATCAACAATTTTATACACACAAATATTTTTGGTTAAAAGGCTGCAATAAACAGAAAAAAACAGTTATCCTCTAGCTCAGTGACACAAACATAATATTAATAATATAAAGTTTCTAACAACTCTATAATTGTCAGAGTGCTTTTACAAACACGATATAAAGTTTCAAACAACTCTGTGGTTGCCAGAGTGTTTTATCAAAGTACTTGGACCCAGTAAATAGTTACATCCTGAATCCATCATAAGAACCATTCAGCAGGTAATCAATGACAAGATCAATGGATGCAATTTAGTAGGAGACTGCTAATAGCATTAATCATATATTTGTCACATTACCAAAACAATTGACAGGTTGTAAAGGAACAAAAAACGACCAACTACTACATACCCAATTGTATACGCTCACAAATAAATATGCTTTGAATTTCATAGCTGGCCATACAATGGATGTTCATTAATATTCGATTTCATACTGTCACGTGCGAAACAGCTAATGACGTATAGGGCGTTTGCAATCACGTGACAAAAAGCATGTGATTTGTGTTTACTTTCTGTAATGGTGTACAATAAATAATGGCCGCTGTATTAATAAAGTTTAATATAGGCTCGAGCTTTTTTTAAATGATGTGTTGTGTTTTAAGTCTTATTAAGATTTAAGCTGTATTATGTATGTTAAATAAAAAAGGCTATTTTATTATTATCATAGACATAGATCATAGACGATGTGAGCCTATTAGTGACTTGACTAGATAGCCTATTCACCCAACACTATCACTTGACATCGTAGCCTAGCCTACGAAACATAAAAAGTGTAGGCCTATAAAGTGAAATTGCAAGTGTAAATAGGTCTAGCCGGCCCTAGCCTAATCACATTAATCAATTAATCTACAGTACTACTATTTACCTCCTTATTTTTGAGTAGGATAGCCAATATTCAGATGTGAATTTTGCATGATAAAGAAGTACTTCACTTTCACCACGTTACATTTGTACCTCAAGTGGGTTCTTTATTTACACAAATACGTCACTAAAAACCTAAGCCACGCCCACTAAGAACGCTCTATTTGATAGTTTATTTAGGAATGTATAATTTTTACATTCTTTTATTCACATCCCTCTTGAATCCCACAAGGTTGTATAAGTATTAGTATTTCTACTATATCTGAAGATATTTATTATTTGATTGGCTCGTAGGATGTGCAAAATTGTTAATAATAATAATAATAAAGTTAGGTAGTAGGGGGACGTCCATTAATTACGTCAACAAAATAGGGGGAGGGGTGTCTGAAAAAGTTTGACAATTGTTGACATGGGGGAGGGGGGGAGGTCAAGAAAAGTTGACGTCAACAATGTTACTTTTTATGAAGTAAATAATGATACAAAATTTAGTACTAAATTATACATTTGTCCTGTTAAACTTACATAGATAACATTAACAACATAGTTTTACGTTAATACAAATATATCAATTATGGAAACTACATTTGATATGTCCTTTTTGTGTCCATCTTGCTAGTTTGTAGATCTATGTATGGGTGGAAACTAATGCAATTGTTAGCAAGGCAAAGTGACCGACCAATTGTAGAAAACCTCACCTTCGCTGTCTATTGTAGGGTTGCCAGACACACGGGTGTCAAAAGGAGGACACAGAGAGACAAAAAGGAGGACATTGTGTTTCAATGGCATAGTTTCGCATTTAGCTCGCAATCAGTATAATTTTATTACAAGAGCTGCCACTAAGTTTAAATGCGTACTGGTAAACTGTGCAAGAAACAGTTTTGTTAAAAATAACGTAAATTCAATGTAGGCTGAAAGGCAGCTTGCATTTAGTTGGGCAACTTTAAAGCTTATGCACGAGTCTTCTAAAAAAACGGATAATTCTTTTCTTGTACAAATGATCGCCTGTTTATTAATTATATTCTTAACATGTCAATACTAATTTTAAAATTTATTTGTCCTTATGCCTACAAAACATAAAATATTACAGAAGCTGGACATTTTAAAGGTTTTGTGCTTTGCCTACCGGACGGAGGACAAGAGTCTAAATAGAAGGACATGTCCTCCTTTTGCCGGATATCTGGCAACCCTAGTCTAGCGAGACATGGTGGCTGGAATAACAAAGGCTCAGTACATCTAAATTAGGCCAGGCGCCAGACTCCGGCGTTCGTTATATAAGCCATGTAAGCGATGGCTGGGATTGACAATAGAACTAAAAACAAAAATAGGCCCTCGCCGAGACTGTAACTAATGTTTGCAAAGCATTGAATGAAGTGAATTTTGTGAATCCAACATGGTTATTTTAAAAATATTTCCTTCAGAAAAATAATTCTTGGCCCACCCCATGAAGTACGAAATACTTGGCCTACCTTATTTCCTTTTAACATCCCTAATTCTGATATATAAACTAATAATATATTTGTGCTCACTACGTTATAATAGGTGAAACATTAAAATTAGGTCGATTAGGCTACATATTTAGTAATTTTTACGTTTTCATTTCTAATTTTCTGTAAAAAAAATTATGAGATAAAAATATATTAGTATCAGTAGCAAATAGAGCAAGGTAGGGGGACAGGGAAGGCAACTACTTTGTGTATATAATGTGTGTGTGTGGACAATAATGTAAGAAGGAATAGTGAACATATGGCTAAAATTAGGTATGTTAAAACTGGGTTTTCTTGAAAACCGGTTTTCGGTTCTATAAAACCGGATTTCGGTTTCTCTCCCCCCCCCTTTCCCGAAAAATGTTACAAGTTACAGGCCGGAGAAGTCAAATGTCCGAAGTTTTGTAGGTGTATTTGAAAAATAGTTCAAATTTAATTAGTGTTTGCACGGCATTCAAGAGGTTGAATTCTTTGAATACAATATGATTTTGTACACTTTACCATTAAATTCTTTAAAATAAAAAAAAATCTGGGCTAATTGATTAAAACTGATAATAGCTTTCAATAGTGATAATCAAATTTGCAATTATCGTTGACCATGATATTAAAAAGCATATGAAGAGGGTGCATGACGATGTTAATCCAGGATGCTTAGTACGCAGATGCATACGCAATCCAGTGGTACTACCACCGCTCCTGCATATCTGAATTGTCTGTTGGGAACATAGTTTACAACGAGCCATCGTTAAAGACGTTTTTTCAAAATTTTCTGACACAAAGGATTGTAACTGTAACTTAACATTTGGTTTGATGTTGTTTTTATCACAAGCCATAGTTGGTATTTGGAAAAAGGAAACAAAAAAATGATTAGGCCTACTTCCCAACCAAGAAACCGAAATCCGGTTTTGAAAATCAAAACTGGTTTTCGGTTTCAAAACCAGAATCCGGTTTTCGGTTAACATACCTAGTTAAAATAGAAGGCTAATTTACAACTGGTGCACAATTTCCCCCTAAACTACTTGAAAATTAACATTGTACCAAAAGCTATTTTAGTGAAACGTAGAATTAGACATGATTAAATATTATATGAAAAGAACAATAGTAAACATATGAGAATTATAGTCAATTAGAAATCCTTTTAACAAGTTTTAAAATGCATTACATTTAATTATAGTATACACCCTTCCGTATTAAATCTATTTTAAACATAAAAGCAAGTGTCTAAAATTGTGTTACTTGTTTTGAGGGGGGGGGGTAACCAATTGTTGACGTAATTATATAGGGGGGGGGTCTCTGAAAGTTTGACAGTTGTTGACAAGGGGGACATGTAAATATCGCCTTAAAATTGTTGACTTAATTAATGGACGTCCCCTAGGCCTACTATACCTATATAGAAAATAAACAATCCTGTTTGAAATAGTAATCACGATTTATTCCAAACAAAAATGAAGGTACAGGTAGACCCTATGAATGGAACAGCAAAACAGAATACAGGTATCAATGGTGGACGACAAACTTAACTAGTTGAGATTCTTCTAGACTCTAGACCATAATATCAGGCTGTAGTAACATATATATAAGAGAGTGGTCAATAACGGACTTCACACAACAGCGCCCAAACTAGAACTGATCTAACTATCTCCAACCCCGTGCGACATATGACGTATTTTAATGCAATGACGTAGTGTCTAGACAGATATGCACGTTGTATTCTAAATTCTAATAATTCTATTGTTTTCAAAAAGCTTTCAAACACATAAAAACACATATAGGACTAAACATATTTCTTTGAAACCGGAATACATAGACTAGTAGTAGTAATGAAAAACCAAGCTAAATTTGGTTCTTATAAGTTTGCGATAATTACGTTCAGACTGGGATTTATTCTGAGGCTGCACTGTAATAAAAGGACATATAATGCCAAATATGAACTTTTTTCCTAAATTTATACTAATTAAGGCATCTGTGTTTTTTTCTAAATAAATTGCCTGAAGCTGCTAATTTGAAAAAAGTATGTAAGTAGACATTCAATTGACAGTGTTAGCTCCCCCTCTACTCGCCAAAGCTTTGCAATATTTTCACAGTCATGAGTAAGACACATATAGTGCATTTTCATCTCATTCATATTGGTCAATGGAATAAAAAATAATGCTTCGCTGATGTTCACATCAAAAATGGCCAAAGTAAATAGATATCTCATAATACTCATATGTATACTCTTTTTAAAAATACTAATTGTTTATATTACTGCACACGGGCAGCAGTATTTCGCTGGCTTTAGGGGAAAGGAAAGAGGTATGGGGTGAGACTAAATTGGAGAAGAAAAAAGAAGCAGAGGTGCGGAGGGCAATGAAACTTTGGGGATGACGTTTTATTAAACAAATAAGTTTTGTTGTTCTCATTTGCATTATAAAATCATTTATGTGTAGGGAGATGGGTGATGGTAAAGAATAAGAAGATTATTTTATAGGTGTATTTAAAACAAAATAGCATTATCGGCAAACTGGTAATGTAGAATCAATTTACAAAAACTTTTTTTAAGTTTGCAATAGGTTCGTTCGGTTCGTACTCTGTGACTTTGAAGTTCGGGTTCAGTTCGGCTGTCAGCACAGTTCGAGATCGGTGTATTCGGTTCGGGTTCGATTTCAATCTCTACAATGGATACACCAGTCTCAGCATATTCGTGTTGCATTTTAGACTTATATTTATTAAGCTAAATGAGCGTTATCTTTGATAAGATGAGAAGTTTTACTTTAAATATACTTACTCTTTTAAGCTTATTTTTAGAAGAGAAACACCAACACTAGGACCAGGTTACGTTTAAATAACTTATAAGTATTAGTTTGACATCGCCTACGTATGAATACTCATCTATAAAGTTACATGTACTAATAATGTACTAAGATTTATATCAAATATATATCCATTTATTATCTTTAATTTAATGGAGAAAAACTAACAATATAATTTCATTTTATTGTGTATTTTTAATGAATCATTTTGCTCTATTGAAATTAGTTAGTATATATATCAGCAAACATCTTTATGTTTTAGCACAATAACTTTTTTGAAAAATAAAAATTAATGATCCCTACTTTAAACGACTTTATTCAGTTTCCGGTTCAAAAATAGTATATTTTATTTACAACCAGACTACACTATGGTTTTTTATTTTATAAGCAATGGTAGGGTTTCATTATTAGTCTATGAAATGATCATAATGTTTTAGTTTGAAGTAAATCAGTCTATCCTATCAGTCTTTTTAACCTTCCTAAAATTAAAATGACCAAAATGCCACAAATTTGCCTTGGCTTAGGGCTTAGTGCCGCTTAGCTTAGCGGCTTAGCGCTTCTACTTCTAGGTAGGCGCCTAGGCTTAGATCTAGGCCTACTTAATTTCTTACTTCAACTTCAATGAGAATCAATAACTTCACAACATCGACTGTCGAGTGACTTTAAAAAATCTAAAATCATGAATAAACGAAAATGAATGCATTTCGCTCTCATATATCATATGTCATATAGCCTACTCCTACTGATATTCATATCCTCAGTTTTTTTAAAGATCTAATTTCTTTTATTTAATTAAAAGTCTAAGCCTAAGCGAAACAAATTAAAAAAAAGATTTATTATTTTAAAGAGTGGGTAAGGAGTGCAGTGCTAAGCTAAGGCTAAGGCGCGGCTAAGGGCTAATAAGGCAGGTAGGAGTTAGTAGAAGTAGGAGTCCTATGCCGCCTATGGACTATGACTACTATAGTATACTATACTATACTATAAGTAAGTATAAGTTACTATGGCCGGCTGACCCGTGAGGCTGGCTGGTCTTGCAGTTAGTAGGCCTACACGCCGACTGTCAACAAAATGACTTGAGTTCTATCCCTTCCGCCCTGCATGAGTTTTTGGCCTGGGACGTAATCGTCTTAATTTATGTAATAATCTTCTACCTAGAAGTAAACTTATTATTACGGAGTGATTATTCGCACAGTTCTTCATATAACGCTAAGCGTTATATGAAGATTTCTAGCTGCAGATAACGCTCGGCGTTATTCGAAGATTCGCACAGGTCTTAATATTCTATTGGCCTATATATACTGTTTATTGTTATAATTAAACAAGATTTCGTGGCCCAATGGTTAGTGCTGTCAGCTGGCAACTGGGGTGTCGCAGGTTCGACCCCAGCCATCTCCACTTTTTTTTTTTTTTTTTTAAATTTATTGTTATTATTATTCAATTTGAGTACAACGGGATACGTATATACGGTAAATACATGAATATTTTGGTTGTAAGTAACCTTTAGTCATTGTCAGCCAGAAAATACCATAGCTGACTCCTAAGCCTAAGCCTAAAGTAAATGATACTTTTTCTTACGATAAATGATGGTATGATAGGCCTAGTCACCTAGTCCTAGTGATAATAATAATAATAATAGTTCTAAAGTGTGCGCAAATGTCTATTTCAATTTCAAAAGACAATTGTGCTTGAGTACAAATGGTTACTTAATATTGTTTTAAGTGTGCTGAAAGACAGAAATTATGAAATCAAGTAGCCTAAATTTCCATTTATTTGGATCAATAAAGTAATGTTATCTAATACCGCGGGCCACGGATGGGCGTAGGACGCAATAATCTTTTTTATAGAAGGAGCGTCTGTAATGTATAAGATAAGATAATTAATTCAAACAAAAAGGTTAGGCCTATTTAGCCTAGATGTTATTATTAGTAGGATATTGTTAGGGTCGAAAGGCCTACTTCAAGTCAAATTCAAATAGAATAGGGTTAGGCCTAGGCCCTGTTAGGGCTTTATTTTTATCAATAAATACCTCCTTCTAGCTAGGAATATGATCTTAAATAATAGACTTTAGGCCTATCTATAGATTAGTAGGCCTATGGCCTATCTAGGCTACTATAACTATAAGATAGTAAGTATAGGCCTAAGTTAATATAAGTCATAAGTTACAGTAGGCATAAAGCCTAACTCTCACAATTGTTCGAAAATTTGGGTCTGCCGTTAACACTCTTTTTTTTTGAAAAATTTGGGTCTTCCGATAACGCTCGACGTTATTCGAAGATTTGGTTCTTCCGATAACGCTCGGCGTTATATGAACAGTTCTTCGAATAACGCTTATTATTATTATTATTATAACTTATTATTATTGTCCTTTAGATATAGGATCATATAGGATAGTGATAGTCCCCCCCCCCTATTTAACAAACACATATATAAAAACATGTTAGGCTACTTTAAAATCCAAGAACAGCAAATCATTCTTCAAAGTTACAAGTATGATAATGGACAATTGTATTAGATAAAGATATAAACAATCTTATTAGTCAATGAGGTCATAAATATACAATTTTTTTTTAAGGCATTAGAAAAAAACAAACCAGTCCAGTCCAAAGTAAATTATTAAGACGATTTTTTCTGTTATAGGCTAATTAATACAATATTGTTACATAGCAATATTGTTTTTGATATAAAATATATAGCTAATTAATAAAAGAGTATAATATATATAAAAAGATATCATTTTTAGTTTAGAATTTTAATAAAAGACAATCACACATACATTTGAATTTTTAAATATCTATGCTAGATGTATTCCTTGCATACATCATTGATTCACTAATTCTTATGTTTTTATATATATTGGCTCTAGTCACTAGTATTTTGATACTGTTTCCTTTACTAAACAATAAGTTTTGCTTTATCATTATATATATTATATTTGCTTAATTTCAAAATGTATAAATAATTATAATTCTTTTTTTTCCCAGTTGTATCACCATCATATACATTATATATGGGGTTTGATAAAAATGAAAGTAAGTGAATTTTATATATTATAATATGGTAAAATCTATAAGTTGCAAAATAAAAATATAACATTTTTAAATTAAAATTGTGCTTCTAAAGCATTATTTAAAAGAAAATATTTTTGGCATCAGTCATTTAAAGTCTGTTGCTTGTCATAGGCCTTTAGGACTTAGGCCTATCTCAATTCAATTTTCTCGGAGAATTTTAGCCTCCTTTTAATACCTGCTACCTATTATGTTTAACAAACACAAAGCACCATCACCAATACTCATTCCAAAAGATGAATAAAGGGATGAAACATAAGCTGCTTGGGCTTGGACATCCTCCAAAATTAATTCAAATTTTAATCAATAAATTAATTTGAATCTAATTGGCTAATTTGAACCTAGTATATCCAGACCTGGATGCAGCTTTCAGCAACTGAAAACAAGTTGCAGGCATTTGTAAATAAATGCATGAGAAAAATACTTTGAATCTCCCACGTAGAACACAGGACCAATGAGTATGTCTGGGATAGAATATCCTCAATTGCAGGCCCTCAAGGAAACATGACAACAATCAAATGGCACAAATGGACATGGTTCAGTTATGTGTTGCGACATAATAACCTGCCAAAAACAATCCTCAATGCACTGTTGAAGGAGGATGTCTGAAAAGCCCTCAGCAGAGATACTGGTTTGACAACATAAAATATTGGACAGAGCTGCAGTTGACTCAACTATTGACAACCGCTCAAGATAGGCAAAAGTGGAGAAAGTTGACTGCTGAGGTGTCCATTATCTCTCCCCCCCCCCCATGACCACAACGGTCAAGGGATTGATTGATATCCTCGTTTTAATGGGGCACGATGGCTGAGCGACAAGGCCTTCGACTGGCGTACGGAAGGTCGTGGGTTTGAAACCTGGTGAAGGCTAGGATTTTTAACCGGGTCTGTAGAGTATCCCTGAGTCTACCCAGCTGTGATGGATACCTGACCTTAGTTGGGGTAAAGTAAATGCGACTGTGCATTGTGCTTTCCACACAATCACCGCCATAGTACGCCGTGGCCACAGAAATTGGTGAATTCTGCTTCACCCGCACTGCCCTATGATCAATTTTGTTCGACAGGTACATTACTATATCCAAATTTTGGAACAAGGTGCTTTCCCTTACATCTGTTAAATTCTCCTTTGGGTTTGTAGGGTATTAGAAGGTTAGATGTTTACAAAAAAATTAAAATATTCAGAGGGCTAACATTAAAAAAATGTATTGGAATAAACACTGCTAGTAATAGAAAAAAAAATTGGACCATTTAGACTTTAGTCTGTTGACTTTCACTGCATATCATTTAAACTGTTCAGCAATGGGTTTATAATTAAATCATATGCATGTAGTGCTAATATTCATTTGTAATAACTTGCCTTCTTACACCTTATAAATCTATCAATTATGAATTAAACTTAAAAAATAATTAGGATACATAAAAAGATGAGAACACTTTTTCTAATCATATTACTTAGATGAAGAGTTAATACGGTGGGGATGGCCAGAAGATGTCTGGTAAGTTCTTTTTAAAGTAATTGAAGTAGTTTCATTAAATGCAAACAATACTAATATTTTTTAAAAATAGTTATAGTGTTTAAATAAACACTTATTCTTTATAATGCTAAAAATTTTATGAAACAATTATGAAGCTTTTGTTTATTAATTAAAAATTTAATTATTTTAAAAAAAAAATTATTTTACTTTGTGCATAATGTTTTTCAGGTTTCATGTTGATAAGCTGTCATCCGCTCATGTTTACTTACGGCTACATCCAGTAAGACAATTTTGTTTTCTGTTTTTAAATGCAATTCATTTTCTTAAGATTTTTATTACTGAAAACTATAGGTAACAAAATGCCAACAAACAAGTAATTAATAAAAGAAATACTTCTTTTTTAAATTTCTGTGCAGGGGGAAACCATTGATGACATCCCACAAGCTGTCATTGATGACTGTGTACAACTTGTTAAAGCTAACAGTATCCAAGGTACTGAAATACTTTAGATTTTTTAAAGAGTTATCTTTTGACTGATTTGAGCCGATATAATCAAAAGGCCAGGTACTTTTTAAAAAAATAAAAAATTAATACATTATATTTCTATTGAATATATAATATAAAAATAATGAATTAAATATAATAATTGAGTTACAAGTTTTTATTATATGAAGATAAAATAAAATTAATGTATCAAATTTAGATAATAAAGCATTTCTCAATAATTGACAATGTTACTGAAAACTGTAAACGCATTTAGTCAGAACATAGCTGGCTATGAAAAGACATGTTTTTAAGAAAACTGCTATCAATACACATTTGATTGAGAATGGACTACAAATAAAATTGATTATAGGGCCGATAGTGATTACTCTATGTATTAAATAGTTTTTACTCTATGTATTTTTTTATATATTTTTATTATTATATGTCTCAGGAAACAAACAAAATAACCTGGATGTTGTGTATACAATGTGGAGTAACTTGAAAAAAACAGCAAACATGGATGTTGGTCAAGTTGGTTTTCATAAAGAAAAAGATGTGAGTAATGACTATTTAGACATGCACATTTTATTACCTAAAAATATTAATTTGTTTTTGCTTAGTTTTGCATCTAAATAATCAAAACAGCCTAGCTGTTTGATATATTTATACTTAGTTCACGGGACACTCATGTTAGAGTGCTATTCCAAAGGTCACAGGTTTGAATCCAGGTAAAATGACAGAATTTTTTCCTGGGTTTGTGGCTGTCTCGCTAGTAACCAGTTCTAAGTTCTAATAAATACCTGACATGTTGGGAAAAATAAAGGCAACCGGGCATTTTGCTGGGCGCACAAACCCTTTTATGCCATGACGACAAAAACTCTGAACACATCTTCACTAGTCCTTTGGAGCAACCATGATCTGAATGGGAAACATTACTTTTTATACTTAGTATATATACATGTTGAATCAGCAATGACAATTGCTGTAAACAGTCTTAACACCTGTAGAGAAAAATATCACCTTTAAAAAGTTCAAACCTTTTTATCCAGGTGAAAAAGGTGCGAGTGGAGAAGAGAGTCAATGAGATCGTCAACAGACTAAACAAAACAAAAAATGAAGAAAACCCAGATTTCAGAGCTCTAAGGGAGGAGCGAGACAGAAAAGAGAGAGAGGACCAGCGCAGGCTGCAACAAGAACAGAAGCTGAAAGAGAAGGAAGAAGAAAAGAGAAAACAAGAGCAAGCTGAGATAAGGTGAAATATATATATTTTTAAAAATAATTTGTGTTGGCCATGTAATCATACAAATAAATACATACTAATGTGAAGAAAAATAGCACAATTGCTTTATACTTTCCCTTTATTAGGTCATATGGATCATACATGAAAAGTGAAAATATGCAAACCAACAGGGTGAGTAAAATATTTCACAACGGGTAACATAAACGTATAGTTTTTAGAATGCTTTTAAACTAATTTTTCTATAAAAAATGTCCGTAGCCCAAGTAGTCCAGTTTTGACAAGAAGGCTAGTAGATCAATCTAATCAGCATTCACAAATCTGATATGGCTTACAGGGGGTGTATTAATTCACTTTTACTAATTAATGTCAGGCACCAATGAAGGCTTGGTAGTCTCAGGGTTACTCTCTAAACTGGGATTTAATCCTGAGCTTTTTGAGACTTTATAATGGCTAATCATTATGTCCCCAAATGCCTTTTTAGCTAATCAGGTATTTGTATTTATTTTAACTCTTTTTTTCTCTCCAGGATACTCAAGAAGAAGATGATGATTTTATGTAATGTTTACTCAAGCAATTTTTTTTTTTAATAATTAGTTTCATTTGTTGACTACTGCTAAAAATGCTACACAATTTTTTGCTTTGAGAAATCTAAAACAAAAAACAAACATATTACCAAAATAAATACTTTGTTGTGTCATTTTAATTTTAAGAATATTTATCTGCTGTCAATGAATAATTTGTTAGTATCATGTTCTTGTTTTTTTTCATATTAAATGTTTTCTTTCTTGTTAACTTTAAATTGTTCAAGTAAATAGTAGTAATACAAGTTTCAAATATTAAATTGTTAATGATATGCAAGATGTGGAAAATGATTAAATTAAATCTTTACTTGGGGAAGGGTACATGATGCTAAGGAAAATTTACTTTTATGTATATATTTTGGGTCTGTGGAATCAATCATGAGTTTGTATTCATTCTTAGAGGGATAATGTTCACTAACAAGAGTTGTAATCAAACCCATTTCTAGAGTTTATTATGCGTCTTATCAACGCAAGATTCTTATAAACTGTAAAAATTAAAACATACCATGATTCTAATTCTTTTTAACCATAAAGAAATTTTATTATAATTTATAATAATTGTGTGGACTTATTCAGTTAACTTTATAGTTTTCTAACTGATCTCATGCCATTTGTAATTTTTTTAGGAAAACTTGTCTCCCACTCCCATTAATTTATTGCTTTTGGTCACAAATGCAGATTTATATTAAATGCCTGCTCTTGTTCAAAGAAAAAAACTAAAAAAGGAATGATAGTAAAATGAATCTGATGTAAATAAAAAATTGTACTCTAATTTTTGTTCACGTTTTCAAGAAAAAATTTTTGTCTGCATTTATTTTATGCGTACTTATTATTTCAATTTAATGTATTAGTATTAGTCTGAGAAAAAATTTGTTTAGCAATAACTCAAGATCTGGTATAAAGTTGATAAACATTCATATAGATACTATATGTAATGGATATTATAAGTATAAGAGACAGATTAAAATAGTTTTTAAAATGTATGCTAATTGCATCCAGATTTATTTTATTGAATGTTAGGGAATCATACCAGAGGCGTAGCCAGGTTTTAAAGCTAGGGGGTGCGAAATTTTAGGAAAAAGGCCCCACTTTTAGCAATTTTTCTACATTAATAGAAGAACTAAGAATCCGTACGTATCAAGTGTTATAAGAATACCCTCTGTCTCAAGATTATAATAGTGCAGTTTTTATTTAACCATTCACGATTCTTTTTCTAGCAGCTAATAGTGTTGGGAATTTCTGCAAAATTGATTGCATCTACTGCTCATTTTCGGAATGAACATCGAAAAGTATTTATATAATCAACGTGGATGCTTTATAGCAGGGGTCAGCAACCTAAGGCACGCGTGCCACACTTGGCACTCAGAACGATTTTCAGTGGCACGCGAAAGACCTCTAAGAATATTGTTGCAAGAGAAAACAACGTATGTCAACATAATTAGTGGGTGAACTACATGGGGATCACACTGGACGTCGACTGTTTTAGTTCACGAATCTATGTATGCATAGCTCTCATCATTGGACTTGTGATCTGTTATTGAATCTATTGTTAAGAAAGTCAATTGTATAGTTTCTCAAGTCTCTTCTAGAAGGAAGTCATACACAGTATAGGTAAAGGATAAAATCTTTTATTGTCTGGAAGTAATTAAGATGTATCAATCTTAATGGACAAAAAAATTTCGTTATTGAGTGAAGGGAACTGACTGTTGAAGCCAATGTTTCTGTATGAATTGGCGACACGTTTCAGTGAGATAAACTTCCATTTACAAGACAGGGTCCAAAAACACTTGAAGTGTTGGGCAACTGGAATGGATTTGCCTTGAAACTGGGCATATCTTTCAGAGAATTCAATTTCAAAACATTAAACTCTTTCCCTAATTTAAGGCAAATTAAGATAGATGAGCATTTTCAGAATTACACTAGTTATATTAAAACAATTTACTCGTTTGGTATCACTAGCATCAAATTTGGAGAATTTAATTGAAGGGAGATAATTAACCCGTTTTCTTTACATTTCTTATATGTTTCTTTTTGTTTCCTTTTTAAAAAAATTTATGGCTTACCATTTATAACTCTAAAATGATCAAATTACACAAGACGGTTAAAAATAATATAAATATTTTATGGCTAAAGAATGTTCATGTACATTTTTAAACATTAAAATAACTACCATGTTTTTAGGATTATTACGTTTCTCTTCCACTTTAAAGTAATTTGTTTGAAAATTTTAATTTCCCTATCTCTCTTTCTATAGTTCATGCCGATGGGGAAACGGCTAAACGCTATTTGAAACCTAAAGACAACTTGGGAGTTTTCTAATCTTTTTAGAGAACTGCACATATTTTTTTCTCACTTGTGAAGGTTCCCGTTGTGGGATTACCCGTGAATGACACCTTTCGTCACCCGTCTTCTATGGGTGTTTCACTTTTCTTTGTCATCTGTGACCCTTTCTTTTTTTTTCTTTTTTTTATATATACATTTAAGACCGCGCTTGTTGTTTAAAATTAAATATATACTCCGAAAGGGATATAACAATTGAAGCTAGATGTAGGCTACATAATTTCTACCAAACTTTGGTTCATTTTTCTCCATATTATGTTGTTTTAAATATCTCACAGTTAATAATGGATGGTTACGTTTATTATATGTTTAAATTAATTAAAATATGTATGGATGCTAAGCAAGAATGTCAAATAAAAAAGAATGAATGAATTTAAATTTAAAGTTAGTTAGAAAACTCTTTGTCTCGTAAAACATTTTGTCTTCTATCCCCTTAAATGTGTATGAACTGTTCTTCTATTTCCTTTTCTTCGTGTAAAATATATGAGATTGTGCAGGTAAACTAAGTATTTAAATATTCTCTGCTGTCTTCTGTCTCTTTGGAATTGTAAAAATGCAATAAATGTCTCCTATCCCTTTTTTCTCTGTGTAAAATAATAATTTTGGTAATGTAAATGCAATTTTTCATGAATAAACATTTTTGGAAAAAAAAAAAAAAAAAGTAATATGTTATGTAAATCTCAGTTAGTTATTCTGAGATCAAACACGAATGAATTTCTTACTTTTTATATTATTATATTAGATATCTTCTAGAATAATTTCTAGACAACTAAATTCAAATGTTAATAACTATTAGCCTAATGTGTAAGTTGAGTAATGAAATTGTGTATTAGCTATGAATGGATTTTTTTTTTAAAGCTGATATTAACAAACAGATTAATTTTTTTATTAAATATAAAGCGCTTTAATGATTTACTCTATTACTCACCTTTTCTTTTGGTCTTGGTCTTGCTACGGCACTAAATAAATAATAGAGTTGATCCGTTTCACTTTCACGCTGTTGGCACGCTGAATGATTCAAAATGATTGTAGTAAATTAAATTGTTGAAATGCAATTTAAAGAAAAAAAAATTAGAAACAGTATAAATTGTACTTCGTGGCTTGTTAAAATTATTAATTAATTATTTTTTTCCCGAAAAGGCCCTTTTTTTTTTTCGAAAATGGTCGTAGGGGAAGCGGCCGCCCCTCCTGCTCACCCCCTGGCTACGCTACTGAATCATATATATACTGAAGCTTATTATTGTATTTGGGTATATTGTAACCGATCGATAATGTCTCATTAAAATACGGACGATAACAATAACAATGTAAAGGGGTGGATCAAGGAGAAGCACACCAAGATTCTATCCGAGACTAGCCACCCCGATAGGACGTGACGTGTAACAAAGGGTATGGTCTCGGCAGTACATGCACTACAACCCCCACCCCCCGCCCCTGTGGAATTGCCCGGTAGCAAAAATTTCAGACTATATGCCAGGACATCCAGACACAGGGGCGGGGTTGATACGGACTGTTGCGCACAGTGTTTCCTCTTCCGCCAAGTCTCTGAACCTCTTGTCATTGCAATATGATTCTCTGATGGCCAACATTGACTGTACTTCATGCATTAGCCCACCTGTGTACTCTTAATGGGAGTGTATCGGTGCAATGATTCTCTGACATTGACTGTACTTCATGCATTAGCCCACCTGTGTACTCTTAACGGGAGTGTATCGGTGCAATGATTCTCTGACATTGACTGTACTTCATGCATTAGCCCACCTGTGTACTCTTAATGGGAGTGTATCGGTGCAATGATTCTCTGACATTGACTGTACTTCATGCATTAGCCCACCTGTGTACTCTTAATGGGAGTGTATCGGTGCAATGATTCTCTGACATTGACTGTACTTCATGCATTAGCCCACCTGTGTACTCTTAATGGGAGTGTATCGGTGCAATGATTCTCTGACATTGACTGTATTTCATGCATTAGCCCACCTGTGTACTCTTAATGGGAGTGTATCGGTGCAATGATTCTCTGACATTGACTGTACTTCATGCATTAGCCCACTTGTGTACTCTTAATGGGAGTGTATCGGTGCAATGATTCTCTGACATTGACTGTACTTCATGCATTAGCCCACCTGTGTACTCTTAATGGGAGTGTATCGGTGCAATGATTCTCTGACATTGACTGTACTTCATGCATTAGCCCACCTGTGTACTCTTAATGGGAGTGTATCGGTGCAATGATTCTCTGACATTGACTGTACTTCATGCATTAGCCCACCTGTGTACTCTTAATGGGAGTGTATCGGTGCAATGATTCTCTGACAATGACTGTACTTCATGCATTAGCCCACCTGAGTACTCTTAATGGGAGTGTATTGGTGTAATGATTCTCTTATGCCCAACATTGAATGTACTTCATGCATTAGCCCACCTGTGTACTCTTAATGGGAGTGTATCGGTGCAATGATTCTCTGACATTGACTGTACTTCATGCATTAGCCCACTTGTGTACTCTTAATGGGAGCCTAGTGGTTAATCGGTGGTTTCCACACTCCGCTAGCGATGAGGCCCTTGGGTACAGTACAGAAGTGACCACTTTGAACCAAATAGTATATAGTTGAAGGAGCATAGTTCATTTCTTGATGTGGCAATCTAATACTATAGTGCATAATTTTCAGGCATTGGCTCTTAATTTTATAAAGGGGAAAATTGTATATCACCTCCCAGTTGTATATCAGGTAGAACTGATGCTGATTTAATCAGTTTACACAAACTGAATAGTGACATTTACTTCCTTGTTAATAATATTGCACTCCATGATTCTTATTTAGCATTGTCCAAGCATTTTACAGGTTTATGTTGGTTTGGATGTAGATCTACATTACCGATAAAAGTAGCCATTGCATTTCTGGTGAAAACTAAGTTAGGTCTCAATAAAAAAAAAGTTTATTAGCACAGCAGATGTTTGGCTAGAGTTACGCATTTTACATATTAGCCTATTATAGTCAGAGCTGAGTGTTTCCATTTTCCTTTGCAAAAAAAAAAAGTGTTGGTTATACATATATATACCTCAAATGAAACTCCGTCATCTGTTTGTAATTCTTGTTTATTTGTTATATACAATTTTGTATGTCATTAAATTGTGGGCCTAACAGGGTACGTCAGACCGTCTCACCGTAATATGAAGAAGTTGAAGGCCTAGTTAAAAATGGAGATATATAGGCCTACCAATAATTCTCGGTTTGTACGTTACAGCACCCCCCCCCTCCCACAAACACACACACTTTCCCTCCCTCTTGCCTTTCCCTGTTTTATCTTTGGAAAAAAAGGTGGAAACCCATGATAATGATAGGCCTATACTCTATACAGTAATAGTAGGCCTTGACCTCAGTTCTATAATTAGTAAATAGCCTGTATTATATCTAGAGGCCTAATGTAAGAAAAAATATAGGTTCACTGAACTTTATAGCCTACTAGAATGTCTATAGGCCTAAAAATATATCCTTCAGTTATCCTCAAAAACAAAGCAGGAGCAGGCATTATTTTTGCTTTGTTGGAGTGGGAGATTAACAGTAACATTTTCCATTTGCTTACAATCTCTCTCAATATATGTTAAGGGAGTATATATGGTAGGGTTTTAGAGCAACTGAGACATTATATAGTTCAGTGTCCAGACATGTATTAGTAATTGTAAAAGTGTAGACTGAAAACATCGCGAAAAAATACATCTCCAACTCCAAGTGTAAGCTGTTATGTAGTCAACAAAGAAACTACAGACTTTTCTTTATAGTAATTTAATACATCCAATATATAAATATTACATACATCGTGTTTGTTAGTTGAGTAATTTAAGACTGTATTTTGAAAAAATATATTATTAGTCGCTTACGATTCCGGTGAGAATTTTTATAATATTTGTAAACAAACACGACACACTTTTTTAGCGTGAACCTGAACTTTTTAGGAGATAGACGTTTTCAATTATAAACATGTGACAAATATAAATGAGCGAGATTGAAGGTAATTAAAATTTGCCCGCGGCTTAAAACCTAGATGCTATTTAGTGTAAGTAAATCGTTTTTTTTTTTTAGGCTTAATACATTATCATTTCCTAGACCTAGTGTAGCCAGTGTAGGTCTACCGGGCCGACCGGTACTATTACTAGGCTTAATTACTTTAAATGACTACTCTACTATTACTACTATTAGTAAAACTATCTATTTAACTATTAGTAATAGACTAATATTATTATATAGATATAGAAGTCTTGATCTAGTAGTATTAGTATTACTACTACATTACTAGTGATTTAGTAGTGACAAGTGGGTGCCATTTAAAATCGAAAGCAGGCCTACACTATGATTCACTAACTATCCCTACCGGCTACCGTGTCACTATTCACTAAGTTTACGTATTTCAAAGTAAAGCTAAAAAGACCTACAAGATAATGAAATTTTAGATGATTTTATTTATCCTAAATTATCTGCTTCTATTTCTAATTTTAAGTAAAACTGTGTGACATGATTGTCACATGATAATCCACACAAAAGAATGTTGACGTTGATTGCCATTCAAGGCCATTGGCCTACACTTTCTTTGCCCAACTATATGACGTTTGTCATTTATAAGGTTTCTACATTATTTCTTCTTTGAATGTGATATAGTTGTAACTGTTTGGCTTCAACAAGTAGGAATTGAAATGGCAAATGGCGTTCACTGTTGATAAATGCAACCTCCTCTCTATTTCAAGAAAAAGGACTAATATCACCACCAGCTATACCTTGCATCCTTGCACGGTCACACTCTTGAGAGGGTATCAGATGCCAAGTACCTTGGAAATAATATCACAGAAAACCTCCACTGGGGCACACTTCGTCCATAGGAACCTCAAGGGATGCTCCACCAGGATCCAGACCCATTGTTATAAAAGTTTGGCTCTTCCCATCCTGGAGTATGCATCGATGGTGTGGGATCCCCATCAACAACACCGGATATATCTAGGTTGGGGATGACCCAACGTCAAGCAAGATGTTGTATCTTACAGCCTTAAAACAAGCGCCTCTGCTTTGGTGGCCAAACTCCAAATCGATCGACTACAACACCGTAAAGCGGTTAACAAGGTTACCACTATTTACAAGATCCTCAGCCGCCACATGAAAATGTCCACACTGTCAGGTTGCATCCAACAGGTGTCCTGCTTTACCCGAGGTCATCAGCTCAAGCTGCATGTCCCACACACACGCACCTATATTACAAATATTCTTTTTTTCCGTCAGCCATTAGGCTGTGGAACACCCTGGACCAGGCCTCCATCACTACCTCTACTGTGCCGGCTTTCAAATTTTCACTGAAGAGCTGGACTATAAACCTTAAGTGACACTCTGTCATCTGTTTATAATTGTTGTTTGTGATGTTTTTTATTTTTACTGTCCTAACGGGGTCTCCACAGAAATATGAAGAAGAATAAGGCCTATTAAGCCTTGTGACAATTCTCTCCAAAAAAATTAAATTATTTATCCTAGGTACAGAGTTGAAAATTAGCCTACTTATGTTATATAAAATTTATGTTTTCTATTTTTAGGATTTCTTATTTAAGAAACAAACTAATTATAGCAATTAATAAATCAAACTTTACTCATTTATTTACAGTTAAAGCTTTGACATATTTCCAAATTGACTGTTGCCATGCAAGGTTCAACAATACTTTCTGGAGCTGCAAAGGCAGCCTCCTACAACATGCTGCTCCAGGTATCTGTCTGGCTGATATTAAATAGACATTTTCTATTTCTTTCTTTCTTATTGTATAGTTTATATGACAAGTGCTTAAAATGATTTGAACATGAATTTTGCAGGCTAGCATTGCTTATCTGAGAATCACTTAAAATGATTTGGGACAATCACTTAAAGTGAAGAGTACTTTGAATGTAAATATTAAAAAAATAATTGTAAGGGTAATAGAAAAGGTGGCTTGGCATTGTGCACACTATCCCCTAGTAGGCAATGGCCATGGAAACAAGTGAGCATTTCCCCTGCCCTATGGATCACTTTGGTCAACAGGATTTCTTTACTTTATCACTGAAAAAAAAACATGATACAATTTTTCCTCTACTAACTACCCAGCTCTCATGGGTACCTGACACTAGTTGGGGTAAACTAAAGGCGGCTGGGCATTGTGCTGGCCACACATCCCCTCTTATGCCGTAGCCACAGAAACTGGTGAACGCTGCTTCAGCCATATGATCAGTTTGGTCTGAAGGGTACTATACTTTTGACATGTCTACTTATTTTTTCTAATCCAAAACAATGACCAACTTGATCATTTATATTAAATGCAAGAGTAATGAGTATCTAATTGTCAGGCATGTGTATAGCAGTAGTTGTACATTTGTATTTTCACTTTTTTTTCCATTTAAAAGGCCTCCCCAACTTTTTTTTTAAAGACCTAAAATAAATATATTTATATTTTTAGCTTGCTTTGCGAATGACAACTTTTGTCCTGAATGCATTCATCCTGAGATACATCTCCAAAGATCTCCTGGGTATTGTTAATGTTAGGTATGTATGTATTCTACGTATTGATGTTCCGCCTTTTTTAACCATCTATGCTTGAATCATATCTACAATCAAAGTAAATTTATTCCATTCCTCACTGAATTGTTCTTCAATTTTCAACTTACAGGTTAACTCTCCTTTATTCTACAACCCTGTTTCTAGCCAAAGAAGCTTTTGACAGAGCATGTCTCAGCAAATCTGTTGAGAGAGATTGGAGACAGGTTATTAATTTACTTTGGTGCACGTAGGTCAAGTTTCAAATCATACCGGTATCCAAAATATCTTACATCAATATACAACATATTGTTCTTACAATTATTAAATATATACCATTATAAAATTGTTCTTTTGTCTTTTTTTTTAAAGACTTTTCGGCTAGCAATATTTATTTGTAAATAGTGGAAACTGTATAATGTTTATTGTTTTTTAAAGTTTATAAATTTCACTATGAATAGAAATTGGCACTATTTTGTTAAATTAATTTTCTAAATAATTATGGTTTCATTTATTTTAAAGCATATGGTAAATGCCTTTTCAGTTTTCCTATAGCAGTAGTATGGTGTTGCAGTTTTGGCTATGTTTGGCTGTACATCCTAGAAAATCCTTCAGTCACTTCATCCATACCTGGATATTCAACAGGGGTAGCCTGCTTCTCTTTGTCCACGGCCATTGAAGTCTTAGCAGAACCTTTGTTTGTTGTGGGCCAGAGTTTTCTTTTTGTCAAGCTGAAAGTAAGAAGTTTATTTCTATACTCTTGATCATATTTCAATTATTACTTATTATTACATAATTTTGTAATGCCATTTTTATAATTCAGTACTATTATTAAAACACATTTTTTCACAAGCAATGAAACAATTAAAATGCGACATTTCTTTTTTTAAAGTACCAATGGTCGATTATGTCATCCTTCGGCTACATTTAGGGTTGAAGGAATATCTTTAAATAATTTACCTTATATCTTGTGAAAATTAAAAATATATTGTTTTAAATGTATAATCATTACTTTTTTATTAAAAATATTTGCTGCTTAAAGAAGTTGCAATTTATCCATTTTTAAGTCCTGAGAAAAATGCCCAGATCCTCAGATATGAGCTTTGCTCCTCAAATCTGAGAGCAACTGTTCCATCAATAAAATTAATGACCTATAGGTCTACCGGTATAGGACACAGTGGCCAGGCAGTGTGTTTGGCTCGTGTACCGAAGAATCTGGGTCCAAATTCTGGTGAAGGCTATGCTTTGTTTTTTTTTTGGGTCTGGAGTGTGTCCCTGAGTCTAACCAGTTCTGATGGGTACCTAACAGTATTTTGGGCAAAGTAAAGAAGCCTGAGCATTGTTCTGGCCACACATTCCCCTATTATGCCGTGGCCACAGAAACTGGTGAAGGCTGCTTTAAATTTGGTCTGACGGGCTTACTTTGCTCACTAACTCTAGGTCTTTTGTAATTATTTTATCTTAAAAAAAGGGCCATTTACTCCATAGCTAACTATTGCATCAAGAAACTTGTTGATTATGAGATTTTTTTTTATAATATGGGAATAAACAATGGTAATGGTAATTTATATAGCTCTTCTATCCATGCTATTTTAGCATGCTCAGTGCGCTCTAGAAGACTATTAATCTGTGAGAGGTTTCACTGCTGCCGGTTAAGCGCATGTGATAACAACTCAATATTAACGTCATCTAGTCCCAAAACTCCTGTAGGGCGACAGGGATCTGCCGGTGGCGGGGCTCGAACCCGCGACGTGTCAAGTGGTTTTTTGGTTGACAGTCTGGTGAGCTAACCGCTAGGCCAGCCGGCAACAAAATGCTAGTTGACTCCACAAAACTTAAGATTAAAATTACTCTTAATTTTAGCAAGAATATTATGTTTGAAATAGTCCACTGTCTTCATCACTTATTTATTACGTGTAGCTACTTTAGCAATAATAATATATTTCAGTATAAGTTTGTATTTTAGCTGCTATAATTATATATTTTGTTTTGTATAAATTTTTGGCTTTATTTTCAGGTAGTTATATTGGGCCTGTCTCAAGGTATCAAGTGCATAATTACAGTTATACTTGTGCTGGTATTTCCAGATTGGGGGATCATAAATTTCTCTATAGCCCAAGTAAATGCAAATCAATTCACAATAAATTTCTTCAACATTTAGAAGTTAGAAAATTATATATTGCATTGTATATTGTGTGGGGGTGACAGAGTTCAGGCTGGCATACCGAAGGTCATGGGTTCAAATTCTGGTGAAGGCTAGGATTTGTTCCCGGGTCTGAAGGGTGTCCCTGAATCTATCTAGCTCTGACTTTAGTTGGGATGAAGTATATGCGGCTGGGCCTTAGGCTGGCTACACTGTCCCCTAGGACTAGGATGCCATGTATTTTTATAACCAGTTTGATAAATTAACCTTAAAAAATTTTCTACTCTGTGCTGTTTATTTCTATCATTAGTAAATATTTAAAAAAAATGCAATGTCTTGAATTTTAACTTAGTTTTATCAAACTACTTACCACATGCCCTCTTTCTTTGCAGCTGGCTTCTAGTATTATTTATGTCCTGTTGTATCATGGTTACTTTGCTCATTATATTATGAGAAACCAGAAGAAAGAAGATGATTTTCCCCTGCAGTCTATTCGTGATATTTATCCAAGAACTATTAAAGGCAAAGTTAGTTCCTTTCTGTTTATCTGAAGTCTTTATAAAAAAAACAACACATTTAATCTACTCCGCACATGGCCATCCCTTTCACATCACCACCAAATTAGTTATGAGTGCAAAATTTAGCTTTTTGAATTTGTTGTATTTTTATTCACTTTCCTGTTAGGTAATTAATTTTAAAATATAAAAAAAATGAGGCACTTTTTTTTATTATAGATTTTATATAAATGATTTAAAAAGTGAGGTGGAAAACGCATTTTTAATTTTCAGTCTTTTATTGATCTGCATTTGGCAAGTTTAACTTGGAGCTTTTTCAAACAGTCATTTCTCAAACAAATACTCACTGAAGGTAAAAGCTTACAAATGTTCATATGTAAATATTTTAAAAACTTTATTGACACATATGTAAAGATTTATCTTATGTTTTTTGCAGATGATAGAAAAATGTTCTTTTCAAAACAATTTACCTAAAGAATCAATGGTGAATCAGAGAAAATCGTGGGCGCAAAGTGCAGATATTTTTAATATTTCCATTTCACTCATTTGTTTTTAATCAAATTGATTGGATGCAAATCGTTCAGTATAACGAGTAATGCAAGACGCAATGGCTTGCGGATTCTACTGTATAAGCAAGTGGAATGTGACAATCACATATCCACTATACAAAGATTTTAATTAGTTTAATATTGCCTGAAACTAGCTTGCTGTGTAACATAGCGCCCATGATTTTATTTTTCTCACAGAATTCAAAAACGTCTTTTTAAAGAAATTCTAAAATGAAATCGCTAATTGAGGAAAAAAAAATTATGTATTTTATTTTTTGCCTTTTTTTATCCATTTATCAATATAAGTTTAAAAAATTTTTACAATTGTGTATAGATCTCACAAAATGATTATTACTTTTTTTTTATTACTAAAAATATTCCTTACTTACATTAACATAAGAAAACAGAAAGGAAGATAACTTCAACAAAACAGAAAGGGGAGACTAAACATTTTACATAAAGTCTACTTTATTCAATTAGAAAAACAACAGTCTAATGTGAAAAAAATATGATTAAGACAAAATTAATTAGCTTGGTATGACTTATTTCCCTGAAAAATATTGATACGGTAATTTCCCAATAGTTTTCACATTGTTTTTATTCCTTCTTACAGGTGAAAAATACATTATGACATTTTTTGATGTACTCACTTTTGCAGATCAAGGTATTTTAATGTGTTTTTTTACATTACTTTGGCTAATTTTAATTTGTTTATAAAAGTAATTATAAGTAACTACTGGCTCAATTCTTAAATAAATATTGTCAGATACAATTTAGTTTTCTATTTTAAATAATTTTAGTTGTATGTTGGGATTTGTTTGATTTTTTCAATTATGTCTGGAGCAATTTTACACAATTTTTGTTCTGCGTGTATTATATATTAAACCATAGGCTCATCTGTTGTTTTTTTTAAAGTGGAACTTCTTTGTTTGCAAAAGTTATTGGCATGATTGTAAACTAGCTTCTTACCTCAAAGCTGTGTAAATTTTGAGTCTTTGTCCCTACAGAAATTGTCTAGGCTAACAAAGAGTATTTATAATATCTATAAGTGATACTGTGGAGACATGCCAACTTAGAATAGTACAAATACATAATAACATGAGCACAGATTCGTATTTTGGACTGATAATTTATAATCAGATGTTTTGTTTAGGCCTCCACAAAATACATCAGCAAAACTACTTATATAGGCTTCATATTGGTTAATTTAAGCTATTTATTTGTTCATTTTTAAATTGTATGGCTATTCATTATTTCAGTTAATTGACAGCAGAAATGTGTATTTTTTCCATCAAATTCATGTTGAAAATGGGTCAAAATTTTTGAACATCAGGAATTTTTCAGTAAAAGTGAGCAGGTCTATATTGTAATTTGTGGAGTGATGTAAATTAGAATTAAAAAAACTACTTGTAATAAGCACCTTCATTCTACAATATATGCGGACTCAAAGCTCTTACAACACTGTTAAAAAACAACAAAGATATATTTCATAAACTTTTTCTGTAGTTTTTTTCTCCATTTTAAAATTAAAAAATAAGCATGTTACTTAAAAAGATGGTGAAAATCAGCTTGCCCAGGGCAACTGCAACAATTCAGGGAGAAAAGTAGATTTTTTTCTGTGCTGCACTTAACTATATACCGGTATTTTATTTACAGGAATCTATGATGTTATAAACAACCTGGGTTCCCTGGCAGCTCGTTTCATATTTCTTCCTATTGAGGAAAGCAGTTATTTGTTTTTCTCTCAAATTTTAACTAGAGGCTCATCAGCAGAAAAACAAAAACAGGTACTGAGCTCAATACAACCATCTTTTGTGTTCTTCATGCAATTTAATGAATTTTATTGATCTTAGGTTTTCATAATTTTAAAGATAAGTTAATTATAATGCTAACATTTTTTTCTTTTCAGGATTCTCTTCAGTTATGTGCCAGCGTATTGGGGATTCTTCTGAAGGCAGTGTCTTTAATTGGTGCCATTATTCTTGCGTTTGGCTATTCCAACGCATATCTTGCTTTACATTTGTACGGAGGAGAAATTCTCTCTTCTGGCAATGGTAAGTCGGTCATTTCGGAGAACAGTTTCAATCCTTTGTGAAACAAAGAATAGAAAGGCAATGAACTCTTAAAGTTTTGCAAAAGTTGCCCTAATATTGTTGTTGGTGGTAAGAACTTCAGAGAAAACCCTTTAGCAGATAATTTAGGATTTCATGTTCTCATTGTTTAATTATAATTGAAACAAGTACAAAACACCACTAACCATTTAACAATGTAAATGCAATAAATAACATTGCCTTTGAGTTAAATTGAATACAAGATTCAGCAATAATTATTGTTAAGTCTGTTTAGATCTGATTGGCCTTAAGATAGAACATAAAAAACTATAAAGATGGTTATTTCAAGCAAAAAACTTTGTTGTAATCTTTGGTACAGTGGTTGTTAATTACCAGGGGGTATATATCTTCTTTGAACTTGAATCTGTTTAGTCAGCAGATATTCCATTAGGGTGAGGGGTTCAATTAGAGTTAGAGTTAGACCTGTGAATTAGAATCAGTTTAACTTTTTTAAAAATATAATTTAAATAGATTTTTTTGAGAGGTGCATTACAGAGTTATTGATTTATTAACAGGTCCACTGCTTCTTCGATGGTATTGTTTATATGTTTTGGTTATAGCTGTGAATGGTACCACTGAAGCTTTTGTTTTTGCTGCTATGAGCAAAGAAGAAGTTGATAAGTATGAATGTTAAGTAATAAGTTAGCATATTATTATTATTATATGTATTAATAATATAGCTGAGCAATGATCTTCTGATTAAAAGGAGCTTGTGTAATAATAATAATATATAAATATAAGAGGTATAGCATTGGTAAAATTATTATTTTTTATCTATTCCTTCCTTTTATATATTTATGATATGTCTTGTTCTTGATATTTAATATTCAAAGAATTAATTTATCTGTTTAATATTAGAAGATATTAGAATTTTGCCAAAAATAAAGTTTGTGATATTATATCCTATTTGACACAGACACTCATTTATATATAGTAGATATTTGCGTCGAACACTATTTAGTGGTTTGAGCCTAGATGTGTTCTGATTGGGGTTTTCCTGCTTTTTTTTCCTGGCAATTTCTTCCATGCCAAATGCCACTCAGGAAAAAAAAAGAGAATTCATACAAATTTGTTCTTGTGGCATATTTAGAAACTACTTATATAATATACCGGTGCATTAAAATAATTTGTATTTACTAATGCTTTGGTGTTGCTCTGAACCAATTGTCCAACATTCACAGATATAACAAAAAGATGTTGCTGTTTTCTGGTCTTTTCTTGTTTTCATCATGGCTTTTGACAACTCTGATAGGCAGTGTGGGCTTCATACTTGCCAACTGTCTCAATATGGCTGCACGCATTATTCACAGGTATATTTACTGTTGACGTTTACAATTACAAGCCTGAAGTAAAATACAATAAATGAGCCAATATATTCAGAAAATGAAAGATTTCCTTTTTAAAGCTGTTATTATGAAAACTTAACCCTTTTGCCACTAGGAAGCTGCCTGACTTTCTCTACCCCATCCCTAAGTCAAGTTGCATAACTCCATATATAAAAAAAAATAATTTTAGAAAATATTCTTCAAAAATTCACAATAAAAAAACTTTTAAAGCAAAGGAATTTAATTTTTCATATTTTAAATATTAATATATAAGCTTCAATTAAAACCAGAAAAGATATAAATAAAACTGGTGAATAAAAGTAAAAAAAAAAAATCACTGACCATACATCGATCGGTTGCCATAATTCATAATAGAATTTAGTAATAGTCATATCGGACCCGAATCCACTTATTCCAAGCCTAATACTAATAAACATCTAGGCCTACACGATTACAATAACACTATTATCAAAGATCCATAAATATTTCAGAAAAAGCCATCGAATTTCCTATAATTAGCACTAAAAATTCGTGTTTTTTTTTCAAAAATTCACAGAAACACGATCAAACATGCTAAAAATACCAAACCAACGTGTAAAAATAGCATCACTATCGCTCTCTTTCGTCAGAGTTAAAAAGGGGTGTTAAATATGTATTTAAAAATGCTATCAAACAAAACAACTAAAAATCGGCGACTCCCGGCAACTTCAGGGGTTTATGGATGCCAGCAACTCCCGGCGACTCCAGGGGAGAAAGGGTTAATTTTTGATTTCTCAGTTTTCCTCCTTAAGTCAGCAATTCTACACAAACTTTGAAATATGTGTATAAAATATTTATCTCCTACATAGACTTACTGAGCTAAATGGGCTATGTGTTAGTACAAGTGTAAGTGTTATCAGTATGTGCAAATTGTCACATTACTGGTTCTGTAACTGTAAACCAGAGCTGAAAATGAATAGTTTTCTGTACAAGAAAAAGAATTAAGTCATATTTGTAACATTTACTAAGTTACCGGTAGTTATGTTTTTCTGTGACCACCCTTCCATTTATTATTTTGCAGCCTATATTTCATTTCTGGCTATTTTCAAAACACGACGTTTCATCCGCTACGTGATGTTGTTCCAAGTCTTCCTGTTATAGTTAGCCTAGTTGTGTCAGTACTAGCTACAGCCATTTCTGAGGTAAAAAAAATTCTTGTATCCAGTGATTGTTTTTTTTCATCATTCATAAATAGTGTAAGTGATTTTGTTCACTTACATATATAGTCAGTACTGTACAATGTGATTTGGGGTTTATATGAAGGTATGGAAAAAGGAATTTCATTTTACAGATCTAGAACGACAATAAAATGAATACAAATTATGTCAAGGCACTATATGCCTATACAGTAATACCTAGGATATCACAGTTACATTTCAGGGCACAGAGCAAAATGGAAGAAAACACATAAGATTTTTTATATATTTTAGAGCATATTTAATAAACCTTTATAAAGCTCATAAAAAAGTATATTTAAGGTGCAAAAGTATACACTCTTAGATATGCAGAAGAAATCATTGCAGAACTTGTGTTGGTTGTGTGCTATATGATTTATATGGTTATTTTGATTTAATATTCTTTAGTATATTTTAATAAAAGTTTTTTTATACTACTTCATTTTTTGTAGGTTAGAAAATTTTTATTTTACAAAAAAAATAATTATATATATATATAAAATTAATGATTTGTGCAGCAAAAGTCTAGAGAAATAGGGACCAATTTATAGAATATATCTTAGCTGAAATGCAAATGGGAAAGCAGCAAGGTATTTCTGTATATCTTTATTGGTCTTATTTAAATTTAAGTCACAAATTTTCAAAATTTGTCTTGTAAAATCAGGAGGAGAGTCTGAACTTTTAACAAAAATAATTAGAACCTAGGTTAAATATTTTGATGATCTATCTTAAAAAGAATCGGGTATTTGATCCAATCAACAGATGATGCTGTGTACAAATACAAGCAGTGTTTTGCACAAGTTGATTCATGTTGTCATCTCTGGAGTTTGTTTGCTCTGTGTCCTAGCAACAACCTACTTCAGAGAACAAAACCTGGTTCGCATTGTCAAAGAACAATTGTTTAAGTCCAGAGCAGACAAGAAGACAAGATGACAGTCATAACATATGATTTAAATTTAATGTCAAAATTAAAACAATATTTATTGATATTGATCAGAGCAGTGAATTATTCAATTATATATGAAATTATGTTCTTCCTCTTAACACAGTTTTTTCAAAAGCTAAGACTAAGACATGACCTGTTATCAGGCTAAAATTAAGCAAAATTACCAGTTCCCCCCAAAAAACAACTTTTAAATCTAGATCAGATTATTGAGATATACTAGTGATGACATCTAGGGGTATATCTCCCAACCACCACCGGTAGATTTTTTAAAATATTTGAACACAATATTATATATTACATGTTTCTATATTATATATTATATGTAAACTGTCAGGATACACTAACTTATAGTTATAATGTTAATTGAAATGATAAAAATATAGCTGGGTCATGAAAAAAAAAGTTTAGGAAACTCTGCCTTAACATACAATTGCTAGTCATACTGAGAAGACTAAGAGGAGTCATTGTGATTGGTCATAAGATCCAAGGCCAGCCAGTTTAGCAAGAAATTCATGATATCTGTCATGTCCTTTCTTATTCCGGTACCTGTTCCACACTAGTGATCAAGACAAATAATAATAAAAGCTTAGTCCAAGTCTAAGTAGAAATTACAATGCAATTTCTCTGTGAATATTTTCCATCATTTTTTATGTCTTTGCTATATATCATTGTACAACTGAGGGATCAAAAACATTTTTGTGAAAAAAAATATCCTTAATTTAATGCCCCTTCTATTGACATGTTCCTATTTTAATAAAAATGGGAAAGCAAAAATTTTTTTGTATTTGTCAGCTTTATACTCATAAAACAATATAAAACTAAGTTTCTAATGAAATTAATTGTGCAAGTGAGAATTTAAAAGACTGTTTCTTAAAGGAGCTTTGATGAGATAAAAAAAAAATTCTGTGTTATGGCATCCTACATTTCAATAGCCACTTTCACTCAATGGACACACACCCTAATTAAATATTACTGATAAATTTGTGCTTAAAACATTTTTTTTTGTGTCTGTCTTTTTTGTTTATGTCTAGGTTGGCATGTTCTTTGTCTATTTTTTTTTATAAGCAGAGCTTGACCCATTTATTTTTCTGTGTTCATCTATTGTATTTGTTTACTCTCTGCAGCAGTACATTTGCAACACAAATAAATAGAGAGATAGATATATATCATATATAGATAAGATCAACTGAGACTAATTTAAAATATATCAATTTAATGAAGAAAAATAACATGTTCAGGATAGCAATTATCTTGTCAACAATTTATAAATTATCATTTACACATTCTCAAAGTTATAGGCAATCATTGAGAGATGAAGCTGAAAAGTCTTTCTAGATCTTATTCTAAACATATTTAAAACATTTTGCATTAACTATTCTGCTTTAGATGCAGGATCAAAAATATCAGCCACACACACATAATAAAGTCTCTGTCAATACTCATTTTTGTTCAAGTGTCAAGAAATGCAGTAGGCCCAATATATATATATTTCTTTCTCTTTGATGTGTTTGTAAAACAAAACCAAAAAAAAAAAACAACCTTATAATACAAAGTTATACTGCATAAATCTGTACCGGTACAATGTCACATTATATATAACAATAATAAACTACACATATTTGTGCCAGTGGTTTATCTAAACAGATGAAGTTAATTTCGGTAGATACTCTTGTTTGACTTTGTCCCTGTCTTCAGGTGGAGGTAAGTGAGGCAAAATTCCTTGCTTCTTTCGTTCCTTGACAATCCAGGCCTGTAGGGTAAAGTTTATTGTATCTTAAAATGTAATCATTCATAATTTTTCGTTACACAGTACCAGACAATATAATAATGAGTTAATAAATTATTTTTTTTTCAAGTTGACAAATAATCAAATTGTATTTTTGACAATTTAAAACAGTTCCTAGAAATTTGATGCTATCTTCAAAATAATATTAAAGCTCTGTTCTCTTCATAACACACTTAAAAATCACATAGTGTGCAGCCTATATACCAACAGTTAACTATGTTTTCTATGGGTCTAAAACAGTTAACCAACAGATCAATAGAGCTGAATTTTTTAATGTAATGAACACAATTATTTGACTAAAAACTGTCTACTTACCCAAAATTTGCGACAGTTTTTGTAATTTTTGAAAAAATCCTCACATTTGCTTCTGTCATATCCATTTTGGTCAAGGCAACGCATTGTCATTTCATTTTCCTGTAATGTACAAAAAATGGAAAAGTTTATTACATTTTAAAAGAACCCCATGCATACATATCATAGATGATTTTTTTCTCCATTGAAAATTCAAAGAAATGATATTTGGTTAAAAAAAGATATTGATTACACAATCCAAACTGTCCAGACTTAGTTTCGGGCTTTGAAATAAGTCCTGCCACCTTTTTTACTTTAACATGTGCGGGAGTGCTAAATCTTACAACTTTTAAAAACATCTCAATAATCATTATGTTTGTTTTATTAAGATGTTTGCTCAATAAGTATATATTCATCCCACCAGTCAAGTGAATCAGTCTGTCTCTGGTGATTGATTCAAAATTCATGCATCCAATCATGTTTACTACTTTCTTTCTTATTTATTTTAAGTGTTCAAACACTATTTATAATTTTTTTTTAAAGAACACATATTGCTATGGTCTTTAGAAACAGGGATGCTGGTGAATGTTGGTGAACCAGACTTAAGATTATTTGATGTCATAATGGGAGTAGATTCCCTTTCCAAACAATTACCTAACCTCTATAAAACTCATTGTTTTTTTAAATCAAAAAATGTAAAAATGTTATTCATGTATTATTTTAGACCTACTAGTAACTATATATCTAGTCATCAAAACAACTAAATCTCTGTCAAAACAATAAAGTATTAATAAGTAGTGGTTATATAATAGGTGATTTTAATGTATTTGGGATTTGTTTCTGTGTTGATTTTTTTATTACAATTTCTTTAAAAATACATAGGTAAAATTCAGGGCTGGGAATTTGGGAATTGAAACCAGTCTTAAGTCAATTTCTAGTGGAAAAATTAGTTTGATATTCATCCTTGTCCCCATAATCAATTACATTATAATTTGACAAATATAAGATAAGATAAGATTGCTTTATTGATCCAAATGAATGGAAAATTGACTTGATTACATAAATTCCGTTTTTCAGCATACCTAAAACAATATTAAAGAACCATTTGTACTCAAACACAATAGACATTCACGCACACTATCATACCATTTATCATACAAGAAAAAAGTAGGCCTATTATTTAGGAGTCAGCTATTGAGCCATCGTATTTCCTGGCTGAAAGATGATTTTTTTGAAAGAGTCTTACTGACAGTGGAACAAAAGAGTTCTTAAATCTCTCTGTTCTTGCCCTTATAGAAAGAAGCCGACCACTTCGACTAGATATTATGTAGCTATCATGAAGCGGGTGTGCATGATCTTGGAGGATTTTATCAATCATAGACAGGCACCTTGAACTGAAAATATCCGCAAGAGATGGTAATTCTGTCTGTGTAGTACGAGAGGCTTTGTTTATTAGGCGGTCTATCCGATGTTTGTTCAATGTGGTGGTATTACCATACCAGCAGGTGATTGCAAAGGTTATGATGCTACCAACAGTCGCCGAGTAAAATAGATTCATAATGGTTTTCTCTATGTGAAATATTTTTAGTTTATTAAGACAGAAAAGTCGTTGGTGCATTTTCTTACAAAGGATTTGGCAGTGGTCAGACCAAGTCAGTTTGTCAGTAATTGTGACGCCAAGATATTTATATTGCGAGACTTGATCTATTATTTGGTTGTTTATGTGCAAATCAGTCAGCTTGCGTTTCTCCTTCCGGAAGTCTACAATCATTTCTTTCGTTTTTGTGATGTTCAATATCAGGTAGTTCTCTCCGCATATTGAGGCTCCATTATATTTGGTTTCAACAAAATTATTATTATTACAATGTTGTATAAGCGGATTGTACACATGACCATCACTGCTATGAATTTTAGCCTTTTTTCCACCACAGTTGTAAAGTTGTACAATTTTTAGTAGCCTACAAAACTTCAAACAGTTGGTCATTCACAGTTCAATGTAATAAATTTGGTCACACAATATCCTTGTCCTTTGGATATTAATCATCATCAACCCTTGTGACCCTGACATAGGCATAGGCTGCAAATAAAAGCTTTCCAGGCTTCTTGGTCTTGCACTAATTTCTCCAACTATCTAGTAGATAATCTACTATTTCATGATCATCTTTGCCTGCAGTTCACATCTTGAGGTAATTTTTGTTTTGCCTCTTTTGCTTGTGGGGTTCAGGTGAAGCCTTGTCTTGTAATGCTGGCTGTCATCTTTTGGTGGGTGTGACTCACTGTGACCTATCCATTCCATCCGATGAGTAATTTACTTTTTTACAATTGCCATTCATTAGGGTGGTCTAGCAGCAGAATACTGAAATGGATTCCTGGGCCTGAAGTGTGTCTGTGAGTATAGGCTACCTAGCTCTGAAGTTTGAAGAGTTCCTGACAGTAGTTGGGGATAAGTAGGGAGGATGGGAATTGTGCTGGCCTTATATGCTTTGGTCACAGAAACTTGTTAACATTGCTTCACAGGCCCTACGGATCCAATTGGTTTGAAAGAGTTAAGTTGTTCATTATCTTGAATTAATCAGGGACCCATTCCTTGCTCTGATGTCACTCAGGAAGAAAGATATATACTTTTTAAATGAGCTATAATTAGGCTATACTATAATATGTGCCTTACAAACTTATTTATTCAAGTATTAGCTTATATATAAAACATGAAATATGAAAAGTATTTTTATCAGTCCAGAGTATAGGCCAAATAAAAGAAAGAGTAGCCTAATTTACTAATTAGGGTTATGAGCAGTGACAGAGTAACTGATTCGAGAGTACCTATAATTACTAGGCTACTTTGCTCATAACTGACTCTCTTGATTAAATGCCTAGGCTACTCTTGGGCTTTCCCCAAGGACTGAAGATGCATAAAATATATAGCCCAGTAAAAGCATGCCATAGATCTAATAGTATAGGCCTAGTATAGTAGTCAATTACAGTTTCAGGTTCTTGGTAGCCTAACTTAGCCATTTCATGTCATTTGCAAATAATTTAAAGTCAAAGGAAACTCTTTTATTTATTTTTTAAATTTATTTACCGGTAGATCTAGATTTAGGATATTTTGTTTAGCCTAGTTATTTAGTAAAGTTTTGTTTGTTTACTTGTAGATTCCATGATCATCATGAAGATGATTTCATCATGAATAATCATGATTAGAGGCCTAATAATGAAAATGACTCTTAAATTTAAATGATAACTAGTCTAGGCCAGTCTAGGCCTATTTGTTTATTACTATTCACAATTGCTTTGCATTCTATGTTTGATGTTACGTTTTTGCCAGAAGCAAAAACATTAAATTATAAATACCGGCAACTGGTAAATGATAATATATAACACAACCCATTCATTCACTTTAACTTTCATACGATTACTTTACTACATTGTTTTATTGTATTTTCACGGTCATTTCCCCTTGTAGAATGTATGTATACAAGTATGACCTACTTAAATAGTGATACGATGCTGTTGGTAGGGTCACTAGGGGGTAACTGTGTTGTTCTTTTAACACTAACCGTTAAACAAGGATCGTTGAGAGCTCGTTCAGCTGCGCGTTCTTTGCTGCGTGCCTTATTATCCACCCTTAAAAGTAAATCCTCAGGCATCTTACAATAGGCCTATCAGTAACTTGGAAATAACCTTTACGTTACTATTTTCATGGGCGCCGCCATATTGACCTTAATAATATGTATCCCACAATGCAATGAACCGTATTGAGGGGGGAAGTTGCATATTAACAAAATTTCATTATTTCATTTCGGGAAAATTGAATTCTCAAAAAAACATTTTTCTTTATTGTGTTTGGAGGTGTTTATTATTGATTCAAAATCGCATGTTATTTCCAAACAGCGCACCTTTTAGTATTAAAACAAACTGAAAAATTCTTTTGTGTTAACCCAGAGGGTGCCTCGTTTAAATGAGCTAGTGTTGAGGTGCTAGAAGGGTTTAAAGTTTAGGCTACAAAAATAAAAAGACATTTGTTTGGGGGGGGGGGGGGTCTTACGGGGTCATAGCAGTCATTGCTATTTACAAACATTTATCACATTTGTCACAACTATGATTTTTTTAAAAAACAATATTATAGGCCTAGACTCTAGGTCTATATTCGATATTATTAAATGCTCCTGTGCCTCAGCTCTCATATAATTTAAATATAATAATATAAGTCCGATAGGCAAACCTTCTATCTAGTTTATTACTAGTTATTTAAAAAAAAATTAAAATCATTGGTCTTGGTTGGCCCATTTAATAATTAAAATATGAAGTATCCTATGTCTAAGTTAGTAGGCCTTTATTATACTTTATGAATGGACTAAATGATAGGTCTATATATGATATGCAAATGTATAGGCTAACTACATTGTCTACATTGAGTAACATATTGGATAGACTATGATTAGTGTGATATAGACAAGATGCAGGAATCTACAGCACTGACAGCAGATATAAATCAAGTGGATGGAACACTGTCATTGTGTAAGAAAAAAATAACAGGCGCATTTAAAAGTGCTTAAAAAATATTATTAGCCTCAGATACATATCGTCGTTGACACTTAAAAACCGGCCAAGCTTAGGCCTATATAGCTTATTCTTCTTCTTCTGCCGTCTGGTCCTTGAGGAACAGGCGCAGATCATAGACATCTGTGGTCCTTCCTAGGACATAGGCCACCAACAAGGTCCTCCAGGCATCTCTATCCTGGGCCAGTCTCTCCAGCTTCCCCAAAGTAAGACTGAATTCCTTGGTATCTGCTTCCACATCTCTGTGCCAAGTGTTCCTTGGCTGTCTTCTGTTTTGTTTTCCCTGAGGGTTCCAGTTCAGGGCATGCCTTGTTGTGCTGGAACTGGAAGCAGGTATTCAGAATGTATGGCCAATCCATTGCCATCGTCTCTGGAGGATCTCTTGTTCTATTGGTTTTTGCTTTGTCTGCCGCACAGGTGCAGGTTGCTGATCCTTTCTGGCCAATGAATCCCAAGAATCCTTCTTAAACAGTTGTTTATAAAAGACTGGATGGAGTTTCTTTATATTGCCATGATACACTATATAGCTATATTGTATGTTAATTAATTTTTTATTGTGTGACCATAAAAAACTGCTCATCCTTCTAAACGGTCCTTTGCAACTACATTAGGCCTATTCATTTATAAAAAAACAAACATATTTTAAAGTATAAATTCTTTAGATTTTCTGATCAATAATGTTGAATCAAGAATATATAATAAATTTAATATTGACAATAGAAATACATCTTATATATATAGGCCTATTTATTTTTCTGAAAAGGTTCTTTTTTTTTCCACTAGGGTGTGAAGAATGTGGCGTGAACAATATTGGAGAATGTTTGATCCATGGTGGGCATATGACTAGAGCTCATGATAACACTCCACCACCAAAAGCTTGTCTGTCACTCCCTAAAGTTCTTGCCATCAAGCGAGCCAAAAACTTTGATATATATTCTCTTGAAGGTAGACTATGTTTTGACTTATTAATAAAAAGTTTATCATTACCTGGAAAGATTTTATGTGAACAACAGTTTAACCAAGGTCAGATATTTAAGGAAGGTGGGGTGTTTATAACATATAGTGTCAAACTCAATAAAACATATTTGTTATAGGAAGTATACTTTTATATCTTTTCACTTACTAGCCCAGTGGATCTTAATGTACTTGAGTTGATAACTTCAGTGAAAAGTAGTTCCACAAGATTATCTGAAGCTCATGTAGGCCTATATGTTAATTCAGTTCTCCTAAAAGTCTCTTACTGTTTGAAGTTTTTGTGTGTGGTGTTATTAGTATTAGTCTACGTCAATAATAATATTGCTGTTGACATTGAAGAGAATAATTAAGTAATCTTCCAAGATCAAACTTTGTTTTATTTTACTGTTTATCATTCTTCCTCAATTATTAACTATTTAAAACAAAGCTCTAAATTAATTAATGCATTAACCCTAGAAATTGATACAAGACCCTTTCAAGAAAAAACCTGATTTTAAACAATTATAACAAATACAAAAAGAGCTACAAGGCTCATTACTAGCAAATATTCACAACTGACAAGAGTAGCACCAATAATAATAAAATCACTAAACCTAGAAACACTAGAAACACTGGAGGATAGAAGAGCAAAGGCTAAAGTAATAATAATACATAAAGCATTTTAAAAATAAACTCTATATAGAAATACAACCCAATAACAACCTGTTGCAATGCTCAGATAAACATAAGGACAGAAACACTTTTCTTATGGCCTTATGCGAGAACAAATGCATATAAATACTATTTCTTCCCGAGGCCTGAACAAACCAGGAAAATCAGTAACTTAACATCATATAAAATATGAATAACAATGCAAGACTAGACACGAACCGCGGATGAGCGTAAGATGCAATAATCTTTTTTATCGAAAGAGCGTTTGTAATATATAGAATGAGATCTGTAATAACAGTTTTATAATAATAATTCCTTTTTATAAAGTAAAAAGTACACTTTTTTTAGTCCCATTCCGTCATTATTAAAAAGCCTTTAAAGCTTGCTCTCAAAACATGGTGCACATTTTTTGAATGATTGTCCATTTATATAAATTGCCTCGCCAACTACCTTTTATCAAACACTTGAGGTATGAAATCTTATTTTATGACAGTTTTGTGATTGTCAACTTTAAATAGTTTCTAATTTGAAACTTTGAAAAAGATATTGTGTTCTTTGCTGCTAAATAATTATATTTCACAAATACATAGTTTGAAAATAGGAATTAGCATATTCATATCCTATATTCATAATTAAATTTTTCTTCTTTCCTTGAGGGCATCTATCCATGCGCAAAAGTTAATAGCATGGATAGATGCACTATATGTGACCACCTTAATTATTAATGCCATTATTTTTTACAATTTCAGCCAGAAAAGGTGTATTTGCCAAAAAATCAATTAAAATTAGAACCTTGTTTGGACCAATGGAAGCAGTTATTGCAGAGACAAAGCCTTATTTGCCTCATGGAGCTATGGAATATATGGTAACTGTAGAGAAATAATGTAAATCTATACATGACAATGTTTTGTTGTTATGTGCTGGGGAAAATTGTTAAAATAGACTTCAAATTTATCTAGTTTTGTAATAAACTGCATTGGTTGTAATACACCATTGGTTATATGAAAAAAATGAATCTGTTTTTGGGTGTTCATTTTATTAAGGATGTCTTTATTTGATGCATCTATGTCACGCCATAACTACATGTGCTACTCGCATTGAGAATTGTGAACCCTAATTTCTTAGTGAGTTCTTAAACTACTGACACCAACAGCAACTTCTCAGCTTGTCATCATACTGAAATATATACCCATAAATGTTTATTTACTTAATATACATTACCTAGTTTTTTAATAAAAATTAATCTATTTGAAAGAATGTATACAATGATTTACTGTGGTATATGAAAAACCATTTTGTAGAAATTATTTGTCCAAATAAAATGTGTGCCCTTCCTCGGAATCAGAAGAGAAGTCTGTCTCCCCAAGAGCTGCTATTGAATAATATAATACATTTCATTTATTTATTCATATTATAAGCACAGAATATTTGTATTTCCTTTGCAGATCCTTGGCAAAAACGGAGAAAGACTTTTTTTAGATACATCTGATAAATACAAGTGTAACTGGATGATGTTTGTCAGGCCGGCCAACGATTATTCACAACAAAATTTGGCCGCCTTTGAAAATAACAGTCAAATATTCTTTGTTACTTGCAAGGTAAGTGTCATAATATATAGTCAACCTAAAAAAAATGACTGTCCATTTTTAAACAAAAAGCTAGATAAATGCACATTTCACTTCAATACTGATAACTATATATGTTGAATTGACATATTTACTGTCATGGTGCATTCAATTCTCAAATGCATAGTCAATTCAATGGCATCCTTTCGTCTCGCGAGACGATGGTGCATCACCGTGGTTCAAAATTGCACTTCCTCGTGTGGCTGAACAGGCCTATCCTTGAGTGACAGTCTTTTTTACAGCCTTTGCACACGTGTTCCAAGAATCGTATTTTCATCGCTTTTCTTCTAGCCCTTTTATCTATGGTCTCCTCTATTCTACTTTCCTCTGCCATTTTAACGCCTTCTCTGACAGCAGTGCGCCAGGTGGACCGATCCTCTGCCTTCTCCTCCCAGTCACTTGTGCTTATTTTGGCTGCTCTCATGTCCCTCATGCAGACATCTTTATAGCAGAGGCGTGGGCGACCTGTTTTCCTCTTTCCAGATGCCAATTCTCCATATAGGAGGTCCTGGACTCATTCTTCTTGCCATTCAAATGCATACAATAAGTGGATAAACTATATTTTTTGGTCTGTAAGACTAACACTAACATAGACAATTTACAAAAATTATCTAAAAAAAAAAGATATTTCCAAAAGAGATTTAAAACATAATTTTTCTTATTTTGAACTTCATTATGCAGTTGTATTGTTTGGGTGCAAAAAAGTTTGGGGGGTAGCTTTGATAAAAAATACAACAACTAAATTACCTGTTAAAAAAAGACTAGAACTAGAAGAAAAAAGTTTTGAACTTTTGCATACACTATGTTGAATTTAAAATGTTTAACCATGAAATATTTGTTTTAGAATATACCAGCTGGAGCCGAACTGAGGGTCTGGTATGCTGCAGCATATGCCAAGGCTATTGGGAAGTATTGTTTGATGCCTGAACTGTCAGACAGAATAAATAGTATTAAAAAGGGTAATGTAATAACAGTACATTCTTAAGATATATATAGATATATATTTAAATGAAGTGAGAGAGAGAGAGAGAAATAAAATCATGCAAAAGGTTTCTTGTAACTGTTACAGTTGCAGAGAAATACTTCAATAATGTACATTTCTGTTTCTTTGTTTTTTTTTATTATGCTTTCAGCATAATTGATTTTGGCTTCTGAATAAAAAAAGAAGATATTGACATTTTTTTTTCTTTCCAGAAAAAGTTGTTTCTAAAACCTTGGCAGAGGATTCTAAGAAAACAGAAGAAAACTGGAATGTTAATCTTGCTGGCTCAGAGGGAAATCCAAGTTGTCTTATAGAAAAGAAGGCTGAAGAAAATCTTCAGCAAGACAGTCATATTAGACACACTGTTGAGCGTTTTCCGCCTGCCGAGAGTTCAAATCAGGTTATTGACGGGACCACCCCTAAAGATGTCAACAACTTGTACACCTGTGGAGCCTGCTGCACATCATTTGCCCGACCTCGTCAGTTAGAGTCACATGTGTGCACTTTGTTTAGAGATAAGAATGACAGCTTAGGGAGTAACCCAAGGAGAAGGAAGGGTAAGCCCAAAAAGATTCCGGGCAGCCCTTCCGTTGAAACGGCTGCCAAAGTTTTCATGTCCGGCTTTCTGTGCTCGGATGAGTTCAATTTCAATAGTGAGGATGTTGCTCCCCAGGGTGAGTCTAATGAAGAGAGCTACCCACAGATGCATTCAACACTGCCTGAAGCCTTGCTAGAGCCACCCGGTACAGGTTTTGATGCAGCAAATGGTGAAGCTGTGAACAAAATCAAGCCTAAGGGACGTCCTGGAAGGCCGCGGAAAAAGAAGAGCATAGACCTACTGCTGACAAATACGGTGAAAGAGACTACAAAGGACCGGAATTCGGACTGTGGCACAGAACTCTCCAGCAAAGCCAAGTTCCTGCAACACAACAACTGTGGCACTGTCTCTTACGTTTGTCAATATGAAAACTGTTCAAAAGTATTTGCTTCCAAGTTTAAGTACCACAGGCACAAGATAACTCATGAGAGGCCTAATAACTTCGAGTAAGATTTACTTTATTTTCTCAACTGCTAATTAAATAAATTAAAAAAACTCATGCTATATGCGATAAAACTCATTCTACGGTATAACTCATTTATACTACTAAAAACTAGTAAAACGTAAAATCATTCTAAAGTAAAACTCATTCTACAGTAAAACTCGAACTACAATAAAATCATTCTACAGTAAAACTCACATTACAATAAAGCCATTCTACAGTAAAATTCTAAAACCATTCTACAGTAAAATTCATCTTCAATAAAACTCATTCTAAATTAAAACTCATCTTGTATGCTATTTAGGGATTCTTTTTTCTTAAAGCCAGTAGTCTCAGCTTTTTAGGCCTCTGCCCTGAAAAGTGTCAGGATGGATTCTTAAATTTAGGGTTGAAATGTATGTTACGATGCAGGTATGTCTTGACGAATTACCATAAATCTTAGTCAGAAAATAGTTTCACTATGTGAATTTAGAGAGAAAGGTGCCACATAATGCTTACAATCTGGACTGCTAAGTAGATGATTTTCCTCAATGCTAATTCCAAATACTTACTTTGTTTAGTAAAAAAAAAATGCTTTTTTTATTTAATTAATGATGATGATGTCCATCAGTTTCAATGAGGACCAATTTACAATTAATACAGCTTATACATTTATAGAGCTAAATTCTTTCTTTAATAATAATGTTCATATTTCCTGTTGCAGGTGTAAACTCTGCAAAAGTAAGTTTAATCGGCTTGACCATCTGAAAAACCACATGTTAGTCCATGACAGCAACCGGAACAAATTTGTCTGTGATACCTGTGGGAAAAGCTATCTTTACAAGTAAGCTTAGGGATTTTTATATTATAAAATGTAAGTCATTCCTAATTGAAATAAGGGAATAAGGTGCACAAAAGCCTTGATCCCTACCAATTTGCTTACAAAAAAGGCAGAAGCGCAGAGGATGCTATAGCATTAATGCTAGATAGACTGTACCACCATCTGGATACGCCGAAGAATTACGCTCTAATACTCTTCGTTGACTTTTCATCTGCATTCAATACCATCCAACCACACCTTATAATACAGAAACTATCTGCTTTAAATGTCAGTCAACGCATCCAAGCCTGGATCATGCAATTTCTGATAAACCGCCCTCAATTTGTCAGAGTAGAGGGATGTACTTCACAAATAAGAGAAATAAGCACTGGAGCGCCTCAAGGGTGTGTCCTCTCTCCCGTTCTATACACAATTTACACCAATGACATTCAAAGTTCAGCAATCGATACAGTATCTGTAATCAAATACGCCGATGATACAGCCATTGTCGGCCTTGTTTCCAGTGACGACAGTCTCTATCACAGGACGACCTCAGATTTCTACAAATGGTGCGGAGAGAACTACCTGATATTGAACATCACAAAAACGAAAGAAATGATTGTAGACTTCCGGAAGGAGAAACACAAGCTGACTGATTAGCACATAAACAACCAAATAATAGATCAAGTCTCGCAATATAAATATCTTGGCGTCACAATTACTGACAAACTGACTTGGTCTGACCACTGCCAAATCCTTTGTAAGAAAATGCACCAACGACTTTTCTGTCTTAATAAACTAAAAATATTTCACATAGTGAAAACCATTATGAATCTATTTTACTCGGCGACTGTTGGTAGCATCATAACCTTTGCAATCACCTGCTGGTATGGTAATACCACCACATTGAACAAACATCGGATAGACCGCCTAATAAACAAAGCCTCTCGTACTACACAGACAGAATTACCATCTCTTGCGGATATTTTCAGTTCAAGGTGCCTGTCTATGATTGATAAAATCCTCCAAGATCATGCACACCCGCTTCATGATAGTTACATAATATCTAGTCGAAGTGGTCGGCTTCTTTCTATAAGGGCAAGAACAGAGAGATTTAAGAACTCTTTTGTTCCACTGTCAGTGAAACTCTTTCAAAAGAATCATCTTTCAGCCAGGAAATACGATGGCTCAATAGCTGACTCCTAAATAATAGGCCTACTTTTTTCTTGTATGATAAATGGTATGATAGTGTGCGTGAATGTCTATTGTGTTTGAGTACAAATGATTCTTTAATATTGTTTTAGGTATGCTGAAAGACGGAATTTATGTAATCAAGTCAATTTTCCATTCATTTGGATCAATAAAGCAATCTTATCTTATCTTATCTTATTTCAAACCAGTTTCTTTTAAAGTCTACTGTGTGATACAAATAATTTTAGACTTATAAAAATGTGTAAGGTCAGTGTGAAAGTTAAGGGACAAGTCCCTTTCAGAACATGTTAGTCAATGTGACGAGTGAAGCAGAGTTAACTAGTTGCTGTGACTTTGATAAACAAGGGGATTGCATGTAGCATAATGCCTGGACATCTTTACATCTCCCCAACTAATGTCAGGCTACCCATTAGAGCTGGGTAGACTCAATGATACCCTCCAGGCCCTGGAAAAATTCATAACATTTAAACTGGATTCAGACCAGACAGCTTGGGATGGCAATCAATGGGTTCAGCTGTAAAAAATCAGAGTTTTGTTGGAAATAATTTATTTAGTAAAAAATATGCTTTCCATGTTGATCTGTGATGCTTTGGAGAAGCAAGAATTAACACTAGCAGTCATGGTAGCAAAGAGAATGAACTATATCAATCCTTGGGGACTAAATAATGCCTGAAATCTTTTTATCTGCCTGGAGAGTGTCCCTGAGGTACCTGAGATTCCTGTGAAAATAAAGGTAGTGAGGCGATGAGCCTTGTAAAACATTTGAACTCTGGAAGCTTTACTTACTTAGGCATATTGATTTCGGCTTTTTTTCTTCTAAGCTCATTTTAAAACCAAGCAGTGAATATTAAATTGAAAGTACCGTTATGTGTATATATCATTATCTAATGCATCTGATTGCCTCCCCTGTTTAACAAAACTCTATATTCTTATTGTTCCTTTCTTTTTTAAAAAGGTCAACTCTCATCTTTCACAAGGCCAAACACCAGGCAGATGAAGGCAGCTCCTTATCATGTCTTGTGTGCAATTTGACTTTTCCATCAAAAGAGGAGCTAAAGAAGCACATCAACGTGCACAATCGCTACAAACGAGACGAGAAAGCCTGCACGATGAGCTGCCCTGATTGCGGGAAGCAGTTTCCATCTGAAAAAGACATACGGAGACACAGGGTCACGCACACTAAAGAAAGGTAATTTATAAACAAGACCACTTTACCATGAGTAATCAGACTGAACTTCAATTCCTTTAAAAGTTTGTTGCTTCCTTGTGAGCACAATGTTGATATTGTGAACCGCAGTGCCTGCATCAGGTGTTAGATATTGTGAACCGCAGTGCCTGCATCAGGTGTTAGATATTGTGAACCGCAGTGCCTGCATCAGGTGTTAGATATTGTGAACCGCAGTGCCTGCATCAGGTGTTAGTCAGTCGAAGAAAAAAAATTGTTTTATTATACATTATAATAGGAAGAAAGGTTTACATTGTTACCAGGGCTGTAACGTCGGCGGTAAAACTCATGACTTCGACTTTAAACTGGGTTTTGAATGTCGACTTTTCGACTTTTTTCGACTTTTAGTTAAATGGCCGGTTTATCATTATTTGACTGCAGTTCTACCTACGTAATAATTAACCACTAGGACATTATAGATGATCATGCTTCTGTTCTAATTCCTAATGCTAAGAACGTATTGTAAACGTATTAACTTTATTATATTAGCGACTTCAATATCAATACTTCTGCGCACGTCAGTGTAAGTCCCCATTAAATAATCTAGTTATCACCGGTTTTCTTAACACTGGTTATCTCGACCTCCATGACCAAACGCCAGCTTTTAATTGCATTTTCATACATGGATTTCTAGCTTGGGTACTAGTCTAGCTTGTCTTTGATTTGTTTGGGATGTATAATAAATACATGATAATTGCTGTTATGGTCTTTGCAAACCTTGCATAGCGTTACAAGTTGAGCTTCGAATGTTGTTTACGGCTAGGCCTAGGCGCTAGGACTACGACCAGAAGACCGCGTCCTGCTCTAGCGTTTAGCTATTGAAGCACGCATAGGGCCTACTATTCCTTCAAATGCCTTTCCCTTTTATATAAAGCATTATATTTAATTCTCACAGTGTGCTAATTAATGATAAATCAGTTGAAATCAAATGTTTGCCATGAAAAAAAATAGGTGTAAAAACATGGCGTAAAAGTTTAACTTTGACCTCGCGTTACTAGGAATTGAAGCACGATCTGATTGGTCGGTACACGCGTCATTTACTAAAATTAGAACGACCCAGTTTTGGGTTCATTGACAAAAAAAATCGTGTGAATCTCGTAGAAAGAATGTTTATAGTTTATACTGCTGGACTATATCGAGTCTCCTTTAAAATGCCGGTAAAAACGATACCAAATACATAGCAGTAACGCGAAGCAAAAAAACAACAAACAAATGAAATTAAACAACACGATTTAAAATGCTTTGATATAAGAAAAAGGAAGTGGTTTGGTAAATATATAAGCTATATTTTGTTACTTTTCTTAGACTTTTTGTAAAGTCGTAATTTGTTTTTTAAATGCCGACTTCGACTTTAAAATCGACTTCATCTAAAAATCTCGACTTCTCGACTTTCGACTTCGACTATACAGCCCTGATTGTTACTAATGCTCAATTTGAATTAGAGTCAACAGGAGGAAAGATAATATTTTAAATTGTTCATTTGTCATTGTTCTTAAAGTTATCTACCTTGTACAGTAGGATCCCATTTTTACACATTGATTTTATTGTATTTTTATATTTAAAAAAACTCATTTCTTATGTTAAAAACATACAAATTAACTTAAGCATAATTTGTAAAAAGTTTTGTGTCCAATTTTTGCCTATTTACATTATGTTTTGTTCTATATCTTTGTTTAAACAAATAAATGTTCTAATAATATAGATATTTCTTTAAAAACTCTTTTTTTATATAAAAAGAAAAGCTCTAAATCTAAATTATATGTTTCAAAGTGTGACACTAGAAAAACTATATTTTACTTTCGATTTTTAAAAAGTGCCAAAAACATTAATATTTTTTTGGTATTTTGCCTTGTTTTTATAAAAATAATCTTTTGTGCATTCCACTTTGTCATGGTTTTCCCCTAAACTCTCCAGTTCTGTCCATTGTGTGTTCTATATATAGTATAATATATATCTTAGATCTATAGCATACACAAGACTAATTTTATATTATTCTACATATTTAAAAGGATTGCCTTTAATTTTCTTTTCACTAAAATTAGGAAGATCAAAGTTAAATACTAAGTCATGCTACAATACAATGAATTAAATATTTTCTTGCTTGGTAAAAAAAAAGGAACTTGTTTAAGCATAAAAATTAATATAATATAACGTTTCTGCAAAGATTTTAAAAAGATTTATTATATATCAAAATGTATTATTTATTACAAAAAGTACAGTTCAGTCGTGAAGTTGAATTGTTAAAAACAAAAATCAATTTACTGTGTCATGATCATTTAAGTATGGATTGTTTTTCTTTAAATTTTATCTGCTTGCTTCCAGGCCTTTCCTGTGTGAGCATTGCCCGCATACATTTCTACGCAAAGATCATCTACGGAGACACTACTCTGTGAGTCACAAGAAAGAACTCTTTGAATTGCAAATGAAGTCCAACTCTTTTGGCTGCCACCATTGTTATCAAGTTTTTAAAAAGCAGGAGTTTCTGGATTATCATAATAAAACCATGCACCCAAATGGTGTTGAAACTGTTGATAAGAAAAAACCCAAAGAGAAGCCTATGAAAAATTTTGCCAAGACGGTCACCATAGAGGCCTTAGATGCTGCCAGTGTATTTCAGAAGGTTTCCAAGACTATCAAGCCACTTGTTACAAGCTCTGTAATCAAGCAGAAGCTCTTGCTGAAACAGAGGGGCATTGTCCAGCCCAATAATGTTCAAAGCCAGGTTGCTGATAATCTTTCTGGGCAATTGATACTTCAACCTCAGCAGCAGCCGTCTCAGCCAATACTTCAACCTCAACAGCAGTCGCCTCAACCAATACTTCAACCTCAACAATCATCTCAGCCGGTAAGTGACACTGATCCATATCCAGTGAGCATTCTCAAAGTTCATCAGGCTAATGACCAGGAAGTGCTATTGGCCTCTCAGCCAGCTTCAGTGTTCTACACATCACCTCTGCAGGCGGTCACCTCGCAGGGCCCTCTGTTCGACACAATGGGGAGGGATGTGCTGGCCACCACTGGCAAAGCTGTGCCTTTCCGCGTCCACAATCAGCTGCTCAGCCAGGTGCAGCTCCAGGCCCCTACCAGGTCACACATGCAGCTGGAGAACCAACAGCTTCAGCAGCAACAGCAGGACCAGCTGCATCAAGAACAGCATCAACAGTCAGGCCAGCAACAGCACTTAATGCAACAACAACTGCAGCATCAGGTCCAGCAGTACAGCAGCTCCAACAATATCAGCAACGCCATACAGATGCAGATCCAGCAGTTGCTTCTTCCTCAGCAGTTCACATTACAACAGCAGCCCCAGCAGCAGCAGAGTTTGACCCAGCCAGTCGCCCACATATTCCAAGGCATCAATATGTCTGACTTCCAGGGCACTAACAACGCAAACATTTTCATAGCCATAGATGGTCAGAACATGGTGAGCCTACAGAGTCTGAACCTCGGCAAACCGGTGCAGCAAGTGGTTGTCAAGGACAATACACTGGATGGCAAACAGATGATGCAGTCTTTGATCCAAGTTCCCCAGCAACAGGAGATTTTAAAGTCTGATGGAAACCGTCTGATTAGCTCTAATGGTCAGATTCTCCGGGCCACCCTGGACAATCGTACACTTTCGCAGATTCTCAACAACACTTCACGAGCTCAAAATTCAAAGACAGCTCAGGTGCTAGAGGATGAAACAAGTCGTGTGATTGGTCAAATGAATGGCAGTTTCATCTCAACAAGTAACATGATCAAATCACTATCTCAGAACGCACACATTCAGAGTGATGTTCTTGTGACCCAGTCGCAGCTGCAAGATCACTCACGGCTTTCTCTACAGCCGCAGCTACAACAAGCTCAGCTGATGCAGCAGCAACAGTCGCAGAGCCACATCCAGCAGCAGCCGAGTCAGACATTAGAGAGAGTTGACCAGCAGGACTTGTCCAGCTTCTCCGTGACCTGGCCAGACAGCTTCGACTTCAAGCCGGTGGGGGAAATGACCATATCTACGGATGTTTCATCATCTGCATCCATGGATAACTTGGGCCTACCCCATGGGGGCTGCTGGATACTGCAGCAGCAGCCGCCATCGTCAGAACAACAGCATATTCAGGCCCTTCAAGTTCAAGGTCAGCAGATGCAAAGCTCACCTCTATATACACTGTCAACTGCTTGTACTATCCCAGACTCATAGACTCTTGAAAAATGTGAATGTTTCATCTTTTGTGAAATAGGTAATGGAAAAGCCATGCACACATCATTCACTGAATGACTGCGTGACAAGCACAATGGTCAGCCTTGTTTACAAGACTGCTGTGAAATTATTTCATTTGTTTAATATTGTTTCATTGATAGCATATAGTTTTTTGTTAACATTTGAGACCAGTGAACTTGTATCAATACTTTACATGTTACAATGAATTTTCATAATGAAAAAAAAAATTTTTGTTTTATATTCAATAACTTAAGCTTGTAAACAAGAAAGAATGGCAATATTTGTACAGAGCCATCTAGTCCTTATGTCACTTTCCATTATTTGGCTTTATTTTTTTTAATGTCTATATACAAATATTTTGCATGTTTTAAGTTATAAACCAAATATGTATAGTCTAATGTTTTATTTACATTTACACTTTATATGACTTTGTCTTATTTTTTAAAACTAAATTAATTTCATTTTGAGAATAAAATTGGCAGAATTACTGAGTCTACTTCAAGTTTAAGAAATTGTTTTGTTTCATCAATTTCCCAACACGGCCTTCTTTGATACATGTTTTTAAGTAGGGTATTTTTCTTTCTTTCTTTTTATTTCCTTGCTATCACTTGTTTTTTGTAAGGGTTCATCAGCCTCATCATTTAGCCCTATCGATTTTTATTCTGTTTGCAATTAATCGTAATGATTTTAAGTTTAAAACAAATCACTAGTGGGGGGGGGGGGGTAAAATGTGTGTGATGTTATTGAAATTGACAAATCTAATGAAATATTTCATTTTGATTTCATTTTGTTTTTTTGGTAGGGAATTGAGCAAATGTTTTTTTTTCTTCCTAGAGCCATTATTTGTCTAAACCTAATGAGAAATGATTGGAACAGTGAGTGAATTGATTGCTTATGTCCAAAGTTGAGGCCGACCTTAATGAATGAAAGACTGCCTACATTTAGGCCTAGCATGTGTGTTTGTATGGAAGTCTGTGTAACATTTGTGTGAATGTTTGTACGAATTGTAGTAGAAGTGTTTGAATGATTGCGTGGCTGTTTGTATAAAGTATGCAAGCTTGTTTGTATAAACACCACTGTTAGTATGAATGTTTGCATTGATGTTTGTAAAAGTGATTGTATTCGTACTTGTAGGCCTATGTATGATATTGTGGTTACATTTTCAAATATTATGGGGGAGGAATATAATTAAAATTTCGTTATCACAATATTCAACTTCTTTTTAGTGTTTAAAGGGAAAACTTGAATATTTCATTTGTTAGGTAACGGGGGAAATATGGGCAGGTACCGAGGTATTTGCAGACAAGGCTAGAACTGTAGATTAAGATGATAAATGAAGTTTTAAAAAAATGCTTATAAATCGTTAAGATACAGTTATGTATATATACACATATATATATATATATTATATTTGGATGGTAAAAAGATGGTTTAAACTTTTAATTTAATCTTTTCTTCTTTTTTTCAAACTTTCTTCTTAATGTTTTTGTCACCACTTTCCCGCCACATAACTTTTGTCATCAAAATGGTCTATTTGTAGTTGTTTTTATGTCTTTTTTTTTGTTGTTGAAGTGTTTCTTTAAGTGTTCATGGTAGAATATGGGATAGCATAAAATGAACACGTTTAATGTTAGGTCTACCAAAAAACTTTAAGATAGTAATTTAGATAAATTTAGTACCATCCATTTTTTCTATCGATTTGACCTCTCCTTACTAAGAGGTCGAACTGTAAGCCCAATGAGCTTCTTTAATTGTGTGTGTTTGTGGTGAGGGGGGCAATAATTCACACCATATCTTGGGGCAAGTTGGCAATGAGGTTAACTTTGTGTCCTTCGGGGTGGTGGTTATACTTTAGCTTTGTGCGCCTAGCACGACCCTTTTCCTTTTTTTAAAAAATCGATTTTGTCTTGCATTGAGAAGGAAGAATCCATACTTCCTCAACATCAACCAAATGATCTTCTACTTCTAGTCCACGGGAATAAGAAAGTGCATTATAATTTTTCATATGCTGGACAAGATAGATCTATATATTGATGCCGTTTAACTATGTAACCTTTGTCGGTAAAATAGATTTATAATTTGTTCTTCAAGTTTTACGGAAGTTTTATTTTTACATGGCATACAGAATAAACAATGGGTTAACGTAGAGAGCCACTTAGAAATTGCCAGTTTGTAAAGTGTTTTCTAGCTAAGAGCATGCATTTGGAATTTTTTTTTATTTGTGTGTGTAAGCTTAAATGATCATAATTTGATGTATCTATCACAAAACTTGAAACCATTCCACTTTACCCCCTTCCTCTGCCAAAGAACAGATACTACACTTTGATTTCAGCCGTAGGCCTATTTAGCTTAAAACCTTCTTATAGAAACAACGGTACTGGAAAGTTTAAACCTTTCAACAAAACAAAAAGAGCGCATCCTAAATCTTTATAACGTTTTGATGTGTTGAAAGTCTAAAATTAAAAATATTTAGACTATCTTATCCTATACATTACAGACGCTCCTTCTATAAAAAAAAAAAAGATTATTGCGTCCTACGCTCAACCGTGGTCCGAGTCTAGTCTTGCATTTTTATTAATGTTTTAAATAGTGTTGAGCTACCGGTACTGGTTTTCCTGGTCTGTTCAGGCAACCCATTCCATGCCTGAATGCCACTCGGGAAGAAAGAGTACTTATATGCATTTGTTCTCGCATAAGGGATAAGGAAAGTGTTTTTGTCTTTAGCTTTGCAACAGGTTGTTGTAATATCAGTAAAGAATGCATTTTTAGGAATTTTATAAAGCTTTTTTAAAAATTTAATCAAGTCATATCTAGTGTTACAAAAGCAAAATAATTGTATAAAACCTTAAAATAAATCAAATAGATTGTCTGCGCATCGTAACAAAGGGAGATAACACTTCTGCCAATATTATTTTGTAACTGCTAGACTCTGCTACAAACACTGTTTTCAATAATGCAACAGCCAGCAAACGTTTTATGGCTGGTCTCGCTTCCAATCGAACACCGGGAGAACTAAACACGAAGGGCTGACCAGTGTTGAAATAAACTAGTGGCTGGATATGGGGAGGAGACTGGGACAAATAAAAGTGGGAATGGGGAGGTGAGCTGAAAATTTTGGAGGAAAATCATTGAGGGATCTAGGGAGGAGGAGTGGGATGCTGCGGAGGGAATACAGAAGAGATTCGTAAAGAATTGTTAAAAATTTTGGCATGTTTTCCTCTAAATTTGGAGTTTGTCCTCGGGGAATCCCGAATATCTTGGCCACTGGTTTTCCTTGGTAAATATGGATTTCTGGGTAGTTTCAATTCACCCACACAAATATTCTCTTTTTTTTTTCTATAATCTATATATCTATCTTTCTTTACCACTCGCCCCCTATTCCTCCCCCCCCCCCCCCCACTTTTTTCTTTCTCAGTTAACCTCTGTTTCCTTCTCTGGCTTTCTCTCTATATTTATCTTATCTATTACCAGTATCTATCTTTGTTTTCTACTCTCCCTCTCTCTCTCCCTTTCTCTCTCTCTCTCTCTCTCTCTCTCCCCCATCTCGCTCTTCCTCATACATGTAACCTGTCTTCCTTATTAACATGGTATTTTTTTATGGTTGAGTACAATATGTTTAAAGTAGTTATACTTTTGTTATAGCCATCTTTATCAATGGTTATGTTTTGTTCCAGCTATGTTTGAAATTGTTACGCTTGTTTTTATGTATTTTTTCATCACCTAGAATACTTGTCATTATTCACACGCATTTAACAGACACATTTTTTAAAAAATAATTTCTATTCTGCCTGAAACTAAATATACAATAACAAAAAATACAAGAAAACAACAACAATAAAAAGCAAGCCAAAAAAATAACGATTCTCAACTGCAGTATTGCGCAGAAGTATATAAATGAAGGTTGTCCGAAAGTCATGTAGCCTACATATCCTAATCCGTGGCACAAAAAACGACTTTATCTGTTTTCTTTCCTAATAAATTTATAATGAACCATTTGTCAAAAGTCTTAAAAGCAGATTTAATTTTGGAAATATAAAAATAAATCGACGAATATCGTATAGAAAGAGTCTCTATATTTGAGGAATAAAACTCAAAATATACAATACAGGCCTACTGCCGCAGTAGCGTAGCTAGAGTATTAGCTGCTGTTGATGTCCCCAAAAGTAAAAGTAATACAATTTTAAAAGCAAAATTGATGAATTTGATGTCCCTTACCCAAATTTGTGCCTGATACCTATCGCCTCCACCCCTTGCTACGCCACTGTCTGCCTATAAGGAAATAATGTGCACGCCCTTTCCATTCTTCAAATGAGGGTTTTAGAAATTATCTATCATGTTATCTGACTTTATATGTACACACATCTGTTCTTCTATAGATAATATTATTGCATCCTAATCTATTTCTAGTTCTGGTGTAGTTTTGCATTTTTATAAATGAATGAATAAGCTTAGATGATATAATAATATTTTCTTGTTTTTCCTGCTCTGTCAAGCAACCCATTCCGAGCCCAGACGCCACTCGTGAAGAAAGCATTTATCATTTATGTAAATTTATCCTTGCATATTGAACAGAAAATACATTGTTTCTTTTTATCTCTAAGCCTTTAAAATTATATTGTTAAATTTATTGTATTGGTGGTGATTTAATAAATGGTGTTACTTTCATCAGTTGTAAGTATTCATTTATAATTGTAAAGATTATTGCAGCTATTTTATACATTTATACAAGTTAAAAAAATAATGTTTTTTTTACAGTTTATGGGCTCCAGACAGGAAATGCATATTCTAATACAGGAGTCGGCAACCTTATGATAACCATGTGCCAAAGTAGGATTTCTAATTCATTCAGAGTGCCGACAGCGTCTAAAAGTCATTTCTTGTAGAAGTGACTTGAATTGCCTTTTTTTTTTTTTGGGGGGGGGGGGGGGAAGAGTCTTCAACGTGCCACTGAAAATTGCACTAGGTTGCCGTAGGTTGCCGACCCCTGTTCTAGTATACACCTAAAATCTAAACCAACATTAAATTAAGCTACATGTTCGTTTGTATATATTTCTTTTTACAAAGCGTAATGTTTGTTATTTATAGCGGGGAATTTCTTTACACATTTTTAACGGTGTAAGCAACCAATGGGCACAATTTAGGGGCCGCTTTCAAGTTTTAAAAGAAATGAAACATCTAAACTAGTGGTAGATTGACATCAGTAATTTGAAAATACAATGTATTGTATTGACCAAACATTGCAAGATAATAATTTAAAAAAGAAGGAACCTTATATAATGTAATCTTTTCTTCGGTAAAAGTACTAAAGCATCAAAGCTTTCAAAAGGGGGGTGGCACCAAAGAAATGATCAATAACTGGAATTTAGCTTGGTCCATGGCCCACATGACACAATACTGCAAATGGTGGAGCTGCACCGGGACCCACAAAAAGAGCTCCGCATTATATCAATTTGAAAAATCCAAAAGTTTGCACATTTAAAAAAAAAAAAAGGAAAATTTTGAAAGATAATAAGTTGAAACATTTTTTTCCATCTTACTAATTGCCATAAATAAAAGTGTATTTATGGTTGATTATTGTTTTACACTTTAAATTACTTATAGTAGTTATAGCCTAAAACGGAAAGAACACCAAAAATAGTTTTAGTGTCTAGGGTCGGCCTTGGTTAGTACTATGAGAGGCACCCTTTGTATGGGACCAATGAACTATAGATAGCATTTAAACAAATTGAGAAATACAGAAAAAGTATGTTGAGCTTTTAAAAATATGGTCTTAATATTGTACAAACTAACATCAACGTTTCACCATTTCTCACCTCATGGCTTCAAGTTTGATATAAATAACTCATCTTTTGTCAACGAAAACGGAAACGTCGTATCTATATGGTGAATGCGTAACTCTAGCCCATAGGTTCTCAACGGGGGCGTTATCGCCCCCCAGGTGGCGGTGAGAAGATCCAGGGGGAGGGGGAGAGCGCTGATGTTCTCGGGGGAGGTGTGGGGGGCGTTGAAAGGCCAGTGGGCGGTACGAATGTTCTTGAATTATTTTGAACACCACTGTTCTTTAATTATAAATTTTATAACGTTATGCTTTAGCCTTTAACAAAGAATACATCGACTGTTCCACTGTTGACTTGTATGCCTACTGTATGCCTACTGTATGCCTACTGTGTGATTGTGACTTACAAGACATTCAAAGCCCACTATGTACATCCTTGATCCATTGCTATATTTAGACGGTTTCGGACAAAGGAAGATTGGGGAGAGGGGGGGGGGGGGGGGCGTTGATTACATTAAAGATGAAATCTGACGAAAATTGCAAGTGCTGCTGCTAAATATCTGTTATAACCTAACAGTACATATTATACTAATAAGAAATATTAATCGCACTGTTTTTTGTAGAAAAAGTAAGGACTCTGGTCAAATTAAATATCTCGATAGCGTCGGTTAAAAATGAAGTGCGATGATTTCGTTAATTATCGCAAATTCAGATCGGTTTGTTTTAAATTGGAATAACACATCTTTAAATATGATTTGTAAAAACTAGCTTTGATATCGAGTGCATTATGTGATTACCTAAAAACATTTCAATTTTCTTTATAACTTGATGAGTCCAAGCTATCAGACAATCAAGCTTTACTTTTAGCTAACGTTAATTTTATTATAGAAGGGAACATTTGACAGTTGGACTACAAAAATAAATACAGGACACTAAAGGCAATTTTTTATTGCTTTTACTAAAAGGCTTTTTAGGGCAAAAGAAATTTAAGCAACGAATCCAAGTCTATAGGCCTACATTATATTTAAACGGTCATCTTTTGCTAACCAACGCACCTCTTAGTGTGCAGTAGCCACCACTTGTAGTCCTCATCAATGAACAATATTTATTTTTTCCACATAGTACAAACAATAAGAACAATAAATTGGCAATAAAGACATAGTCAAAGACATAACTAGAAAATTATAAAATTGGCAAACAATAAAAAATTATATCAAGACAATAATTGTTGGCCTAATATAGATATTAATAATAGTAATAAATTAATTTAAGGTATCAATGCAAGGCTGTCTAAAAAAAATCATTGAATGTATTACTTATTTGTGAACTGCTGTAATATTGTAGTAAATGATGCAGACAATCACAAAGACTTTCAGTAACTAAATGTTGTCACACAATTATAGACATACAATACATCTGGAACAGACTACTTTTTTAAAACTACAACATCAATCCACGATACGCCACACCATCGCCACTGGAGAAATTTCTTTTGCACTGCAATGTCTTCTAGTACAAGTAGTCTAATAGATTTTTATATTTATTTATTTATTTTTCTTTACTCAAATATACGTAAGCTAAAAGTAAAGCTTGATTTTCTGGTAGCGTGGACTCATCCAGTTATAAAGAAAATTGTGATGTCTTTAGAAAATCTCGCAATGTACTCTAAATCAGGGGTCGGCAACCAAAGGCATGCGTGCCAAGCCTAACTGATTTGATATTACTACAACCTTCTTAGATGTAATTATTTTTTAAGTGGGGGAATATTGACGATTTTAAATTTTAGCAAGTTGAATTTAAAACTTTAAAAAAAATGGGCATACAAATGTGTCCATTTGCGGAAAAATATGGAAGGAAGCTGCGTTCGAAAGTCATCTGCTATTCTCAACTGCAAGGCATTCGTTCTACTTTCAGCATTTGGTTAAACTTACACCTGTGAACAGATTTTATTGCACACCAAAGCTGTTTTAAGCATACAAAGAGGTCAGCTACACTTGACCGCTCATCAATTTATACAGGCTTATTACATTTAGGCTAAACGAGTTTTTATGCTCATCTTCTTTAATTAAACGTAATTATAATTAATTCTATAACAATTTATTTGTATTATTAATTTAGAAATATAAGAGACTTATTTAATAGCTCTAAATTATGTAATTTCTGTAATTATTAATGTTTAAAATATAAACTCCTTAAATGGACAAACAATTAAAGCAGGAAATGTTTATTTACAACCTTTTAAAGTAAATTATTTTAATCCTCTAATAATTAAATCATGTTATGAACACCATAGTGTTGAATTTATATAAAGAAATAATAATTAGTCATTAATATTTGTTATATTACAAAACAGACCTTCATGTGCATCCCTATTGAATCAAAAGTGGAAACTTTTTTTTAATTAAAGGGAGATAATTAACCCGTTTCATTTGAGCTAATATTTCTAATGTTTTTTTTTAAATATATAAAAACAATAAATGATTTACAATTTATAACTGATCAATCTGTAAAAAGTATTTCAAAATTATATAAATATAGACTAAAGAATTTATATGCATATGTATATTTTCAAACATTACATTGACTACCCAGTTCGTATGATTACTACTTATCTATTCCGCTTAATAACAAATACTATGCTATACTGGATTAAATTTTAAAAAGAACGTCTCAGTAAAACTGAGATTGAAATATTATTATTAATATTAGCAGATTAGATATTAGCAGTGTTTATATAGCATTTCATTAAAATACTAATTGAGTCATATAGCTGAGGTGTTCAAATTATATCAGGTGCGTTTGGTCCGCCCACGAGACCTTCACCGCTTCCCAATCGCCCCCGGGAACGTCAGCGCCCCCCCCCCCCCAAAGCCTCTCACCGCCCCCCGGGGCCGATAGCGCCCCCGTTGAGAACCCATGCGCTAGCCGCTAGTCGAACATCGGCAGTGCTAATAGACTTTTGTGTGCTGTCTTGACTTTTTTCTCTCTATTTTCCGCTTTATAAAAAGACTTCTTCTGCTATGTCTGCCTCATAGATGAACTGAGGCGGGCACAGTAAACAAACTCTTTTTATCAATCTATTTAATAACTATATATCTATCTCTCTATTGATCGATCCAATCTTTGAATTTATCTATTTGTTGATCTATCCTTTAATTCATCAACTATTTATCTATTCTGTTTATCTATCGGTCCAGTCACTTTATCTATCTATCTATCTATGCATATATTATATACCTCTCAATGCGTCTATATTTGTTAATATATCGGTCTGTATATCGATCACTCCATACATCCTTTATCAATCTATCCATACAGGCTTCCATCTATCAAAATGTTAATCGTTCTCTCTATCTATCAACCTTTCATTCTAATTATCTACCCACGCACACACACACACACACGTACACTTATACACACACACATATTATATCGGTCTCTCTTCCTGCCTCTTCGTCCAAATGTCTACTTAAGATACAATTGCATCGTCAATTTACACAACTGGAGTATTAAATGCTGCATGCTCCATTTTTTTGTCAAGAATTTAAGCCAGATGGTTCAACGTATTAAAAAATTAAAATGATTTTTTATAGTCATTCTCAATTCGATATGTAAACATTCGGACAAAATCTTAGTGTAGAAAGAAGAGATTATATCAGAATTAATCAGAAAGGGATTTTTTTTTCCTAATTGCTTTTGGATATTAATCACACAAAAACCAGCTACACATTATTGATACAGATTTTGTATTCCAAGCCTGCCCTCGTTATAAAACAGCTCACTACAGGTACTGGTCTGAGCAGACCCCAATATTGACACCAACACCAAACTGTAAGGACAAGAGACAGACCTGGAAACCACCGTGCAATTCACCATAGCTATAGGCCCTGTTGGTTTGTTTAATAGTTGTGTGTGTCTATGTTTCTGTGTGTGATGTCTGTGTAAGTGTGTGGGTGTATTTGTGTAAAAGTGTGAAACAAGTCTTCTCAAAGTCAAATTGCTTTGTGGGCCGAATAACAAAGGATCGCAGCAACGCATGAATGTATTTTTTAAAATCAGTTTATACGAATAAATAAGTAAGTACACGTCTGGTAAATAAACGTGGTGATGAAAAAAAAAGTATTATTAATTTTTTTTTCAGTTTATAAACGCCGCATAATTTGCTATTGCAGGCCACACGAGGCCCAAAAGCCGCGTGTTTGAAGCTCCTTGGTGAAGAGGGTCGATTTTGTTTTCGACAGGGCAACAAAGTAAAGGCACAGTAGTGCCTAATAAAATAATAAAATAATAATCTAATAAACTCCACACACCTACACACAAACTCACACATCCACATATTGACACACAAACTCACACATCCACACATTGACACAAAAACTCACACATCCATACATTGACACACAAACTCACACATCCACACATTGACACAAAAACTCACACATCCACACATTGACACAAAAACTCACACATCCACACATTGACACACAAACTCACACATCCACACATTGACACACAAACTCACACATCCACACATTGACACACAAACTCACACATCCACACATTGACACACAAACTCACACATCCACACATTGACACACAAACTCACACATCCACACATTGACTCACAAACTCACACATCCACACATTGACACGAAAACTCACACATCCACACATTGACACACAAACTCACACATCCACACATTGACACACAAACTCACACATCCACACATTGACACACAAACTCACACATCCACACATTGACTCACAAACTCACACATCCACACATCGACACACACACACATAAACACTCCCTTACTTACTCGTCTATCTACTTAAGCAGCCTGAATTTATACGGATGAGTCTGTCAGTTTTTCTGTATGACCTCCCTCCCCCTCCCCACCCTCCCATTTCTCACAAGAAAACGATCGAAGAGAGTCGGACGCCTGGCTGTCTTGTGCAGGGTGCTGGTTATACACTCATCCCAATGGTCCGCTGTCAGTAGAAGAAGATTTCCTAAGACACTTTGCAGTAAGGCCCGTGGCATTAGGGAGGATCAAAAGTGATCTCGGGTAGTTTTCTAAGTTTATTTGAGCAATGTTTTTTTTTTTTTTTTTTTTTGGGGGGGGGGGGATGATTTGGAACTCGGTTTCCATTTCATAGGGTTTTATCTAAACTAATCAACAAATTGATAAAGTAAGACATAGACCGAAAAGTCTGGACATCGGCGAAGACAGTTTTCTAGGCTGAAGGGGTACGGGGGGAACACGGTTTATATAAATGTTTTTCCCGATAACCAAATGTTTATTATCTTTATTTAGGTAAAGAAACGCCGATGAAGCAAGCGAGGGCATGTTCCTCTATGTCCATTCCTTCTTTAGGACACTAATAATGAGAGATAACTAGGTAACTGCATCAACACTATAGACTATAGATAGATAGATAGATAGATAGATAGATAGATAGATAGATAGATAGATAGATAGATAGATAGATAGATAGATAGATAGATAGATAGATAGATAGATAGATAGATAGATAGATAGATCAATAGATAGATAGATAGATAGATCAATAGATAGATAGATAGATAGATAGATAGATAGATAGATAGATAGATAGATAGATAGATAGATAGATAGATAGATAGATAGATAGATAGATGATACATAAATATATTATAAGTTTAATAGATCGATACATAGATGGGTAGATAGATGTATTTTTACGAGTGTAATGACCAATGAACAAACAGAAACCTTCGTTTTTTCTACTACTACATAACCAACATTTTTAGAATTAAATTATTCTTACAAGTAAAAAAATAATCAGTGCTTTGAAAGGGTCCCAAAAAATAATTTACCCACCGGCCGAGTACTAACTAGGCCTCCCACAGAGACTTCCTAGACTCGACCCTTTAACTTCATTTAGTAGGTAAGAGTGTAATCATAGCAGCACTTTCAATTGAAACACTAGATAGTGTATGGTTGCAACCAGGCCCCACGAGAGGGGGGTACAACCGGTACGCCGCACCGGGGCCTATAAAAGCTTAGGGGGGGGGGGGGGGGGGCATGAAAATTAAAATTAAAAATTAAATTGTCAATTACACAAGTCGTTTTTAATTGTTGCCATTAAGCAATCATACAATCTCATATGGCGATGTGGGCCCTTAATTTTGGTGTTCTTTGAATCTGTACTTGAACATTTTGTTAAATATACAAAGAAGCCTCTAGTATAGTTGTAATATTGGGCCTAATTATGTTCGATAGCATTTAGGATCTCTTTTTTATTATTTGTCCCCAGAGACAATTACAAATATAGCCCTATGAGCCTTACTGTATACAGGCTTACAGTTCTCCCTGTTAGCTTAGTAGCCAAGACCTAAAATAGTCTATGTCGCCGCATACTAGTACGGCAGTCAAAGCTAGTTAGTCGATACTTTTACACTTTAATGATTTCCCGTTGAAGATATCATAAATTAAGACAAATGTATTGACAATTTAAAACACCTTTTTTTTGTCATTTAACAAAATGTATTTTAGGAAGAGTCTTTACAAAAAAAATGTATGTGTCAATTGTATTGCCACAGCAGATCTAGCCTTACATTTGACTACACAACATACATTACTGGTAAATATTTACAACTGTCTAGAGTAATACCAATAGTTAAATTACTCAAACACTAGAGGACAGAAGGACAACGAGTAAACTAGTAATAATACATAAATAATTAAACTCTAATTTAGAAATACAACACAATAACAATCTGCTACGATGCTCAGATAAACATAAGGACAAAGACACTTCTTTATACCCTATGCGAACTAATACGATAACAAACGCACACAAGTACTTTTTCATCCCGAGTGGCATCCGGGCATGGAATTTGTTTCCTGAACAAACCAGAAAAACCAGTAACTTATCATTTTAAACACTAATAGAAATGCAGGACTAGACTCAAACCATGGACGTGCGTAGGGTGCAATAATTTCAATAATCTTCTTTATAGATGGAGCATATGTAATGAATAAGATAATAGGTAACACCAGACATGGTAAACGCCACATCCATTATATTATAACCATACATTATAGGCAGTTTTTTTGGTGTATGTCATCTATCAAATCATATAAACAACTTATCCCCTGTTGAAATCTATCAAATCATATAGCGGGTATACAACTTATCCCCTGTTGAAATCTATCAAATCATATACCGGGTATACAACTTATCCCCTGTTGATATCTATCAAATCATATACCGGGTATACAACTTATCCCCTGTTGAAATCTATCAAATCATATATATAACTTATCCCCTGTTGAAATCTATCAAATCATATACCGGGTATACAACTTATCCCCTGTTGAAATCTATCAAATCATATACCGGGTATACAACTTATCCCCTGTTGAAATCTATCAAATCATATATACAACTTATCCCCTGTTGAAATCTATCAAATCATATACCGGGTATACAACTTATCCCCTGTTGAAATCTATCAAATCATATACCGGGTATACAACTTATCCCCTGTTGAAATCTATCAAATCATATATACAACTTATCCCCTGTTGACCACTAATGAACCGTTTCTTAGCATCACTGGGGTTTTTTAAGCTTCGATCATGTGGTTGACCTGTAGGTCATCTATTTAGGATGTGCCTATCTGGGGTAACGATGTGCTCTCTATCAAGGAGTTTTTTTCAACCAAATTAACCAGAGAGAGTCACTTTTCCCATTTTATACATTTTTGTAATATTATTTGCATGCTATGAACCAATTAAATCATAATTAAATCTTTACTGAAGCGGAGGAACAATTACAATAATTTAAACTAAGAACTATGTACTTGATTAAAGTATTTTTGTAATAGACCTTTAATTCTATGATTGAAATGATTACACTCACAAAATGGTCCACAGACTTTTAAAAAAGATTCCTGATTTTTCAAACGTATGTAATATAAATCACGGGTCGACAACTTTTGCTAACAGTGTGCCAAAGTAGGATTTGTAAATCATTTAGCGTGCCAACAGCCTAAAAGTGAACCTGCTCCATTATACTTTGAAATATTTTTTTTTATAGGACAATTATTTTAACTCCATAGCAAGACCAAGGCCAAAAGCAAAGGAGATTATTTGTGCAGAAAATCATTAAGGCGTTTTATATTAATACAAAATTAACGTGTTTGTGATTATCATCCTTTTTATTTGCATTTATGTTATATACAATATTTTATTACTAAACTTTCACATTTATGGTAATTATTGTCTAATCATTTGGTAGTCAAGATGAAGATCTAACACTTGCAAATGATAATTATATTATGATCTCTACTTTGTAACTAAATAGTATAGTTAAGCTGAATAGATACGTAGTAATCTTACAATCTGGGTAGTTAATGTAATGTTTGAAAATATACATATAAATTCTTTAGTCTTTTAATATTTTTATAATTAAATTTTCAAATACTTTTGACAGTTTGATCATGTCAAAGTTTGTAAATTGCAAGCCATTTTTTTGTTAAAGAAAAAAAGAAACATTTTAGAAATATTAGCTCAAATAAAACGGGTTAATTACCTTCCTTTAATTAAAAAACGTTTCCACATTTGAGTCAATAGTGGTGGCAAAAAAAGTCATGTTTGTAAATGCAACTCGCTATGTCATTCAGAAACATCGGCTTCCACATGCAGTTTTCCTCATTCAGAACCGCAAAATGTAGTCTTATTATTAAAAAAAAAAAAAACATCTTGGAGGTCTCTCGCGTGCCATTGAAAATCGCTCTGCCTTAGGTTGCCGACCCCTGATATAAATAAATCATCTAGATATGACTAGTGCTAGAACAGAAGTACGGTGGTGGGAGGGGGGGGGGGGGAGGGGGCCAGAAAATATCTTGTACCGGCATCTTTTTTTTCTCTCCAGGGCCCTGGTTGCAACTTTAAAAAAAAAAGTCTTTCTTTTATGTTTCTATTATATTTAGATCTACAAATTGTAGGTTTCGCCTCAATTTTGTTTTACTAGTGTATGTTATATTATTATATATTAATATAGTTGATATTTATTGTTTTATGAATCTATAATAACTAGTGTCCAAGAGGCATTCCGGAATCGGTTGGAATGATAGGTACGTAAAGTGGGGAGTTGTTCTAAAAGCGTGGCGCCAGGTCGTCCTCGCTATTTCACCAAAGTGCACCATCGGGCTATTCAGACGTGCGTGCTTCATGGAACAGGAACGTCTACTACCTTCAAGCCTTAACATTTTATATCTTATGAAGGAAGAGAGAACATGACATCTTCTATTGAGAGATAGAGATCGTGAATCTATTTTGTGGGACGTAGATAGTGAATCATCTTTTGTGACGTAGATAGTGAACCTTCTTTTAGGACGTAGATATTGAATCTTCTTTTGTGACGTAGATAGTGAATCTTCTTTTTATGGCGTAGATAGTGAATCTTCTTTTATGACGTAGATAGTGAATATTCTTTTATGACGTAGATAGTGAATCTTCTTTTATGACGTAGATAGTGAATATTCTTTTATGACGTAGATAGTGAGTCTTCTTTTGAGACGTAGATAGTGAATCTTCTTTTGAGACGTAGATAGTGAATCTTTTTTGGAACGTAGATAGTGAATTTTTTCGTTTGGGACGTAGATAGTGAATCTTCTTTTATGACGTATATGGTGTTAGTAAATTAGGGTGAGCAGATACGTCCACTCAGCCTGTAAGTGAATTGATAAACACCCTGAGTAATAAAGCTGCTATTCTCTAAATCTTAGCTCTGGTTAGTTGTGTATTGAGGGAGATATCAAATATGTTAGAAAAATGATAGAAATGCCAATGATATGAATGGCAACGGTAAAAATAACAAACATTTACTATTTACTGGTTTGATAGAAAGTGTTGGTATGTTTACACTCCTACCCACGACACGAAGATGAAAGCATGTAACAAGGTAGTCTCCGTGGAAGGTCAACTTAGCATGGGGTCCTTGGGTAAACTATTTTTGGAACCCTTAGAAAGAACAATCTCATTCGGAACATGTTCGCTACGTAAGAGGAGGGCGATAAAACAACAACTGTGGACCTCTGACTATAACCTGGTTGTAGGTGTTTAAGTATCAAAGCAAGACCTACATCTGATCTGCTCACACTTTGTCTGTTCAGATCTTAAGGGAAAAGTTACACCATTTTACTTTGAATACTTCATTTCGCTATACCGGACTCTTTATTCAATGGTACTGGGGGAGGGGGGCAAATTAAAAAAAAAAGCTCTAAGGCTCATTACTATTGAATATTCACAACTGACAAGAGTAACACCAATAGTTAACTCAGTAAACCTAGAGACACTAGAGAAGAGAAGGGCAAAGAGTAGTAATAAAACATAAGTCAATAAATTCGAATTTAGAAATAGAACACAAAAAACATTATAATACAATGCTCAGAAAAACATAAGACAAAAACTCGTTTCTTATCCGATATGCAAGAACAAACGCACATAACTACTTTTTCTTCCCGAGTGGCATCAAGGCATGGTATGGGTAGTCTGAACCAGGAAAATCAGTAACTTAAAATTAACATAATTAAAAATACTAATCACAATGCTCGAACCACGGATAAGCGTAGGTCGCGAAAATCTTCTGTATAAAAGAAGTGTCCGAAACAAAAAATAATATAACGCAGATGTCTTTAAGCGTTTTTCAGACCACACAATCCCATTGTATGCATCGATTCTTTTTCAATCGTATTTGCTACGATATTTCCAGATAGATTTTAATTCTTTTGTCATTGTTGTTGCTGAATCTCTATCAGGTCTCCTCATGATTTAAAAATGAAACAGGTTCAACGGTTCGTGTGGGATGCAAATTCTGACCGTACTCTGTAACGCTCCCAGGAGAGAAGTCGTCTGCTGGAAGTCTGCTAACGTGGAGCCATTTTAACAAATGATGGTTGTTGTTGTGTTTTTAAATTCTATTTCTGAAATCTATTCTTTTTTTCCCGCGTGTCCATTTTATTTGACAGAATATAAATAATTTTTTAGGATTCTCGTTTTTAAATGTCTAAATGTGTCAATAAAAACAAAACGTTTGAAAGTTTCTTAATTAAATGTGTAATACAAAGGTTCCCAAGAAACTTACTCATTGAAGCCTTATTTTTAAAGCAACGTTGTTATTTTATATCGCCCTACCCTAACACCAAAGCCATAGATATTGCCTTTTACCAAATGGAATCTAAAATGTAAAAAAACAACAACCATTAATTATTGTAGTTGAGATATTCTGTGGCTCTCCTGTAAAGGCACCGTGTCTTTTCTGTGCGCCTAGACGAACACTTTGGGAATCACTGGTAATATTCAATAGTGTCGTGGCTATGACAAATATTTAACTTGTCTTGTTCTATGTAGTAACATTGTTTTAACTTCCCCCTGTCACGGTACTGGACGCAACCATGACTTATTAGCACTAATGTAGATAGATAGTAGTGTAGAACGTAAGATCATAGATTAGTGTAAGTTTAGGATAGAATGGAGGAGAGTAGTCTGACGTCATAACACATCTCTCTCTCACGCAACTGTAACTCTCCAGCCAACCTTCAACACTTTTCCCCAACCTTCACTACATTCTATTATTTCCCAATTCAGAGATTACTAACTAAATGCTGCCGGAATGGTACTCAATTTTGGATAAATGAGAGTGTATGTGTCAGTTATGTGAAACCTACAATGTATATATTTATATCATGTCTTCGATTATTAATTCATGTTGTTATTTTAATGTGTTTTTACAGATATCCCGTCAGTAACTATTAATTCATATTGCTAATTCAACATACATGTATATAGGCATTACGTCATTGACCCAAAAACTCGACTCCTCACTTAATCTCCACCTTTGCCCCCTTCCGTGCTCTCCCCTGCCACGCCCTTATCTCCCCTTCACCTACCCAACTCACGGGGCAGCGGCATGTTAGTTAATCCCCTTGTTCCGCTGACTCCTGAGAAACTGACCAGAGAAGCCGTTTCACACATATATAACACTTCTCGGGGGAGGCTGACCGCTGACCACTTGAAATAGAGATATTAAGTCCCATGTAGGAAAGATGTATCATTTCCCCCTCTCCTTTGTTCCCATACCACCCAGCTTGCTGGCTATATTAATTGCTTTCATCTACACCCCCACCCCGCCTACACTCTCCCCCCCCTTCTACCTCTAGTGAGTCATCCCTTTATACAGAAATATCTTCGAACTAGCCAATCGGATTCGTATCTAAATCTAAATTAAGGGAGTTAATCAACCAAATTGAGAGCGGCCACGTGATTTGGTCTCGCAGGGACGCTAGCGCGAAAACTCGGAAAGGGCTGTTTTGGTTTGGCTCTCGGGCTGTGAACTTGGGGCTGTACATTTCGACTCGCATATTAGACTCCCCCCCACCTCCACCCCCCGCATGCTTAGACTCTAGAGTTCGACGAGTAATAGAGTTTCCACAGTGTAGTTGTGTAACTTAATGATAGATTACATGACAATACCATACGCAAGTGCTAGGTGTTACTGTATCGATTCGTGTATATTTCCCCATTGGATTACTGAATGACAATAAACATTATAACTTTCATCAGAGATTTGCATGTGTGTACCTTAGAACTGTCTGTGTGTATTTTATGTCATCTAACGAGCCAGGAGAGGACTAATCAATATTCCCGGTCGATTACAGCTTCGGCACTACATACTCTTACGACAACAAGCCACAACAAACCCAATCACCCACATCCCGATCCTGACACCCCCATTCACCACTTCTAGTACAAATGTGTTCAACAACTTACTATTTGGTGTTATTTATTGACCGATTCCATTGCCTTTTATAACTTAACAAAATAATTACAAAAACCACACTAGAATTTCCGAACAAAACTATAAAAAAAAATCAATTCTAAATTGTTACATTGGTTCTTATACGTGGGAATTGATTGCAACCCCAAACTACTGTGCATTTACTTTGTTGCCCTGTCGAAAACAAAATCGACACTCTTCACTACGGAGCTTCAAACACGCGGCCTTTGGGCCTCATGTGGCGTGCAATAGCAAATTATGCGGCCTTTATAAACTGAAAAAAATAATTAATAATACTTTTTTTTCATCACCACGTTTATTTACCAGACGTGTACTTACTTATTTATTCGTAAATTAATTTTTTATAAACCGATTTTAAAACATACATTCATGCGTTGCTACGATCCTTTGTTATTCGGCCCACAAAGCAATTTGACTTTGAGAAGACCTGTTTCACACTTTTACACAAATACACCCACACACCCACACAGACATCACACACAAAAACATATACACACACAACTATTAAACAAACCAACATGGCCTATAGCTATGGTGAATTGCACGGTGGTTTCCAGGTCTGTCTCTTGTCCTTACAGTTTGGTGTTGGTGTCAATAGGGGGGGGTCTGCTCGGACCAGTACCTGTATTGAGCTGGAATCACTGTAAATTTGGCAACGGTTAATTCGCCAACGGTATTTTCGGCAAGGTAATTTTGGCAACGGTAAATTCGGCAACGGTAATTTCGCAAAACGATCAAAGCGGTGATTTTGGCAACGGTAAATTTGGCAAACTTAACATATCCACTGTTTTTATTGACCGTATTGGTAGGACTACACTCTAGTCCGGGGTGGGCAACCTACGGTATGTGTGCTAGACTTGGCACGCAGTATGGTTTTACATTTCACGTGAAAGACCAACAAAAAGGAAGTTTAAGTATCTTCTGCATGAAAAGAGCAGGATGACATTAAGGCCGTTGGCACCCTGAAAGATTTAGAAATGCTACTTTGGCACACTATTATCTAAAGTTTTTCGACCCCTGCTCTAGTCTACTAAATGAAGCTAATGGCACGAAATGGAGTTAGCATTATAGACAGTGCCTGATTTGTGACATGTTTGCAATAGCGTAACATGAGGAAGGCGGAGGAGATGGGTTTATGAGACGTGCTAAAATGACACTAAAAATGTATGTATAAAGTAAACAAATTAGGTAACAAATAATAGTTAATTAGTTCGTTTGACTAAAAATTAAATTTAAGAAAAACTTTTACGTTATTTAACTAATGCATACAAAAAAGGAACATTTAAATAATGTAACCCCCCCCCCCCCCCCAAAGGAACATTTAAATAATGTAACCCCCCCCCCCCCGTTTATAGCACAAGGAAACAAGGCAAGGCATTATTACGTAATCACCAGAATGAGACTCGCCGTGTTAACAAAATCAAACGCTAGCCCCTCCCTCACCCGTCTCCCCACCCCCCCCCATCTCCCCACACCGTCTCCCCACCGATTAAATTGTTAGTGACCAGCTTGGTAGCACCAGGCTTAGCAGTGAAAACTAAAAGAGGTTGGGGGGGGGGGCGGTATTCGTTTAAATTCTTTTTTAATCCCAGAACATTGTTTTTGCTAGTTAGACAAATCAGTCTTTCTATCAAAACATTGATAATGATATTGGATTTCATTTTATTATTACAATTTTGAAAAATAATTTAGTTATTTACTTTTCTTATATATTTAAATTATATTGCAAACGAAAGTTGTAAATAAAACATTTAATAGGTAGCCTAATAAATTGTTTAAACGTACTTTCAATGTTTAAACCAATTTACTTAGGCTATAAGGCACATTTAGCTACAAATCTCTTGTAAGTTATCGAGGTTTCTATATCAAATATAGCCAACTAAAAATATGTATTGTTGTAAGCCTATATGTCTAAGTAATGCATACTTGTATCGTTATAACATAGAAGGTACAAGGTTTAAAACTGGTACACGGTTTAAAACTACAAAGACAAAAAGGTAGGGTACTGATTGACGGCAAATAGCCGACTGCAATGGAATGTGATAAAATGTTTTATGGTGGCCATGTGTTCCCCCCACCCACACACACACAGACACTCAACAACCCGTGTTGAGAGAATAGGCCTATAGGTCAGCAGTTAACTCTCCTTGACGTAACCGGTCAAGAACATTCGCGTACCACTGTGTTCGTTTTTGCCTACCTTGACCTTTGCCGAGGCGTAACTTAAGTGGGGGGGGGGTGGGGTGGAGAAATACGCCGAGGCTGGGGAAGGGGTACATTTGGCGCCTATTTAAAATGTTTGTCTTTGATCATTAGATGACGTTAAATTAAATAACGTGCCAAAGTGCTCCTTAATGTTAGCCTATCATGCTCTTTTCACCATTTTGGTGGTCTTTCATGTGCCATTTAAAAACGCTTTGCATAGGTTGTCTATCCATGGACTAGAGTGTAGTCTAACCAAAAGACTTAAAAAGCGGGTTAGAGGCGTAAGCCCTAAAATTCACCAATGCATAACATTTCTGTTTAGTCTACTTTTTTCTCTTTCTGGGAGTAAGTCTACCCTCCCGCCATACTGTTTTAACATCTCTGACTTGAAACTATATCAATGTCTTGTTCATCAAATTGATATGAAACATGTTGATTATATACGAATAAAAATGATCAGAAGATACTACTAGACATATACGTTTATATTATTTAAATACAAGTATCCTAAGCAAAATAATGTAAATATAAAAGACAAATTTTATAAAATATTGTGTGAATATTTTTACAATAAAATCAAATATAAATGTATTGACATAAAGAATAACTTTTAACTAGCAACAAAAAAAACGTCCCCTTGACCCCATAACCCCGCCCTCCCCCCACACCTTTTTTCCTGCTGTAGCCTGGGGTCACTAATATTTGAATTGGCAGAACTTCGCAAGGGGAGTCGGGTAAGTACTTACGATGGACTTGGTCGGGGCGGGAGGGGAGGGGGGCATTCTACGTTGGCTTTTGTTACACAACCAGTATCATACTATGAAGGGGTCGAGGTCAGGTAGACAGAGTTAAGTAATACCGTAGGGGAGACAAACGTATGCTTTGATGCCTAAAGTCAGTTTAGAAATCTTACACTTACACACATAGGCCTACCTTTACCTTTGCCGAGGCGTAACTTAAAAAGGGGGGGGGGCGAAGAAACGCCGGGGCTGGGGAAGAGGTACATTTGGCGCCTATTTAAATTGTTTGTCTTTGATAATTAGATGACGTTAAATTAAATAACGTGCCAAAGTGCTACTTAATGTTATCATGCTCTTTTCACCATTTTGGTGTTCTTTCATGTGCCATTTAAAAACGCTCTGTGTGCCAAGTATGGCACGGTTTGTATAGGTTGCCTATCCATGGACTAGAGTGTAGTCTAAACAATACTTTTAATAAAAACAGTGGATATTATATGATTGCCAATTTTACCGTTGCCAATTTTACCGCTTTGCGTGTTTTGCCGAATTTACCTATTCCGAAATTACCTTTGCCAAAATCACCTTGCCTTAAATACCGGTTCCGAATTTACCATTGCCAAATTTACCGAGCACCATTGAGCTGTTTTATAACGAGGGCAGGCTTGGAATACAAAATCTGTATCAATAAAGTGTTGCTGTTTTGTGTATTTGTGTGGATGAGTTGGTTTGAATCAATTTACAA